>VZTY01006836.1:311077-340391 GCA_013400935.1 Turnix velox | reverse complement strand
GTATCAACTGCACCACACAGCTTGGTGTCATCTGCAAACTTGCTGAGGGTGCACTCCATCCCACTGTCCATATCTCCTACAAAGATGTTCAATAGCACTGGTCCCAGTACTGATCCTTGGGGAACACCACTCGTCACTGGTTTCCACTTGGACAATGAGCCATTGACTGCAACTCTTTGAGTTCGACCATTCAACCAGCTCCTTATCCAGCGAGTGGTCCATCCATCAAACCCATTCTTTTCCAGTTTGGAGACCAGGATGTCATGCGGGACAGTGTCAAATGCCCTGCACAAGTCCAGGTAGATGATGTCAGTTGCCCTTCCTTTGTCCACCGTTGATGTTACTCCATTATAGAAGGCCACCAAATTGGTCAGGCATGATTTGCCCCTGGTGAAGCCATGTTGGTTGCTGTGAATGTGGTCTGTGAATTTGGGGGGTCTTGAGTTGCTGCTGAATCATAGTAAGAATTTAGTGTATTTCAAAATGGATAGAATTTTCTATATTTTATAGAATTCCCTTTGAGATAGAGGTTTTAAAGAATTACCTTTGAGGTAGAGCTTTTAAAGTAGGATAATGCATGGTACATGTCATCTGTAGTGAGATCTTCTGTGCTGAAGTTTTCTAAATACTTTATTTCTTCCAAATACTTTATTTTTGAAAAGAGACTTTTATAACAAAATGCTTACCTTTTTCTGAATTATTCCTGTGTATTATTTTGAAAAAATGAACCAAATTCAAATCTTCAAGAAAAATTTATAGTCATAGAATCACAGAATAGTTTGGGTTGGAGGGGACCTTAAAGATCATCTAGTTCAAACCCCCTGACATAGGCAGGGACACCTCCTAGTAGATCAGGCTGCTCAGTGCCTTGTCCAGCCTGGCCTTGGCATCCACAACCTCTCTGGGCAACCTGTTCCAGTGTTTCACCACCCTTACTGTGAAAAATTTCTTTCTTATGTGTAGCCTGAATCTCACCTCTTCCACTTCACATCCAGTAAAGTCCCGCCTTCCTGTATCTTATTAAAAAGTCTTACCCCTGCCTTTTTGAACGCCCCCTTCGAAAAGGTCCCCCTGAGCCTTTTCTACTCCAGGTGAATAACCCTAGCCCCTTCAGCCTCTCTTCATAAGGCAGTTGCTCCAGCCCTTCAGTTATCTTCTGGCCCTCCTCTGGACCCACTCCAACAGCTCAATGTCCTTCGTATGTTGAGGGCTCCAGAACTAGACACAATACTCCAGGTGGGGCCTTACCAGAGCCGAGTAGAGGAGCAAAATCACCTCCTTTGACTTTACTTGGAATTGAGAAATGTTTATACTTGTAATCCTTTGGAGCTGAAAAACTGAAATTCATACTGTAACCTAGTTTACAATATTTTTTTTAATAAAAGCAGGAAAAGATAATGAATGTTTCTCCTCTGAACAAAGAAAAGTTTCTTCAAAATTTTTTTTAAAAAATACCTGCCATTTCTAACCTTTTTGATACTGTGTGTCTCCTAGTAGGAGAAGCACATTAAGGTAGCACAGCTAGGCTCTTTAACTGCCACCTTTCTTAGTATCAGTTTCATGTATATGAATATTTTCTTGTGGCAGTGGAAGGTTGCAATAATAAATATTTGCAATGAAGAAATGAAGTCAAATCTGGAGAAACAAATGCATTATCAGAAGACATGCCTTTATGAGTTGAGTTAAACAAAGACAGTACTAAAGTTACTTTGTCCTTTGAAATTTCTGTGTTGTGTACAGAGACTATTTCACATATCTGGTCATACTATTCAACCAAACACATGAGTTTTTCAGTGCCTTCTGTCCTTCTCTGTGTTTTGAATACATGCAATGTTGTATTACTTGGTGTTGGGAAATCATCATTTTTACAGAAAAGCTAATGACAATACTAGAAATGGAATATTATCTCTGTATAAGAATGTATTGTAGAAATAAAAGTAGGCTGTAGTTTTTGGGGAATGATACAAATAATTAGGCTTCATAGTTCTTTGTCTGCAGTACTCATTGTGGAATCTTTCTAATACTTGACATAGTCCTGGGTTTCCTGACAGGAGCCTCTTACAATGTGGTTGCAGGCAGCAGCCCCAACTGGGGCACACTGTCTGACTGTGGTCTAACCAGGAATGTATGTACCTGGTTGAAATCCAAAAATATCCTGATGTCTTGGTACATTGCCACAAATTCTCATCTGCTTTTTCCTGCTGTACATAGACATGAAGGATGAGATTTTGTGCTTGTGTGCAGCTTTTTCTGATACTGTTTTGGGGGCATTTTCTTTGACATATGTGAGCCCCTATTGGAAGTACACAGCTGGGGGGAATTTTCTGGTATGGAAATTTGAGTTCTTGCTGTTTTCATGGGGAAAGCCTGATCTGGTGCTGGTGGAGTTACCTGAGTAAGCTTGTGATTTGAATTCTTAGATCATGATTTCTGGGATACTTAGTTATCTATATTGCTATAGTAGCCACTTCGCTCTGTCAGCACTTCCTTTGCATGCAGCAGGTGGGAGGTTTTTTTGGGGAGTGAGAACATATGCTGTAAGTGTTTTTATAGATCCTGGTAGATACTTGGGAGCTAAAGGATTAGTCCCAAGTAATCAAACCTCTGTGGTACTAAGCTAAAAAGAATAGCTTTTTTACACCATAATTTCTGTTTTGCTTATCCCATGTTTGTGAGTATGGCTGAGAAGATACCTCTTGGTTTGTATGTGCTTTGGCATTTTGGTAACATGGCTACACTGCAAAAATCATGATCCTGAAAAAAAGAGTAATGTATGTAAGGAGGTTTTGTGTAATCTGGCTGCCTTGTGCATTTTTCTCTTTGGAGACTAAGGTGTTGAAACCATCACATAGATTTATGACTTACTTGAAGGACTTACAGCAGCTCAGGGAGGTTTTTTTATGTGCCCATTTGCTATCTATTTAAAGTGGGCTTGATAAATACTTTTTATACCTGAGTCAGTGGATAAATCCCTGAATATTAGTTGTGCAGCTACTCTGTTTTGAAAGTAAAATATTTACCATGCATTCAGCTTCTCAGTCAAACAGAAATATAATGTTAATATTAAGTCTTGATTTAGTATAAAATTGAATATGGAGTATATAAAATACTGAATTCATAATGCAAAGTATACAGAAACTTACATAGCTGAGAGCTGCTTATATGAGTCATCAAAGAAGATTTAGACTGCGAGGAGTCATATCATGAATGTGTCACACACTGATTTTGTAGTTCGGTTGTTCACTACTGAAAAGTCAGTCTGATGGAAGCATTTCATTTCAGCAAGTCACAGTTGCCATGTGAATTGTATATTATTGTGTGTGCTTATCATTTGAAGGTGGTAACATCTAAAACACACTATTCCAGGCACTATAGCAGTGTAAGGATGCCAGTCCCTGCCCAAGGAAATAAGTAAGAGAAGACATCAGATGATTGATGGAGAGATTAGGAATCCAAAGAAGAAAGAACAATCAGCAGTGCTGATATGGGTATGAATTGGTAACAATATTTATAGGTATATCACCCATACTACCTGAGAAAGGAAGAAAATATGTCTTTCTTAGCATAAATTTTCAACTGCAGGTGTCTAATACCAAGTATTTATGTTAATAGCTTGGGAGATGTGAGAATTACTGTTTCCACTGAAACTAACTGATGTAGAGGCCTGAGGGCAGCTCTCACAATCAGCCTTGACTATGAACTCACATTTGGAGGTGTTGACCTTTATATCCCACTGTTTCTTTGTAGTCTGCATCCAGTGGTTTCTGGCAAAGGTTGTTTACTTACTACATAATGATAGTCCTATTAATTTATCACGTTACTAAGAGTATAGCATGGAGGCAGAGCAAGATAAATGAAACTGTGGAGAAAAGACCTGTATCTGTCCAGAAATAGAAGTTAAATAGCTCAGTTTTGCCTGGAGTATGAATGTGTGAACCCTGCACAAGGGTCTGCAACAGACTCTCCAATTCCTTTCTTATTTAAGGGCAAAGGCTTACCTTCTAGGAATTGAGCTTGAGAACAGCTTTCTGGTATTTCTGATGCAGCAGTGTTCAGGACCTGATGCTTACAACAGTGAAAACTTGAAGGCTTTTCATTCCTATGAAGGATGCAATGGGAATTGCCCTTTAGCACCTATGGAGGAGGAAAATTAAGTCAGGCACAAGTATTCTTGGATATAAATTGCTTTCAATACTGTTAACAAAGCTGCATCCTTCTCATTTTCTCTGTCTACCTTTCTGCCTCTCCAGTCAGCTTTCTTTCATGTATTTATTAAACATTAATTAGATGGTAATGTACTCTATTAGATTACAGGAAACATTCCTGTGATTTTATGCTCTGAACTTTCAAAAATCAGTAAGGAAATACATTAAAACAGTGGTACAGATGTACTGTAGTTAGATTTACTTCTGCCACAGAAGTCTTCACTTAATTTGTCATAAAAGCTCTACAGAATTGTCGATTTTGCACAAATGCAGAATCCTAACAAAAAGGAAGAATATTCAACCTTCCTACTTTGGTTAGTCACCTTTGCACTTATTAAAATATCTCAGTAACAGAATGACAAAGGTAAGCAAAATAAAGTTGTATTATAAATAATATTATTTTACTGTAAACTATATGTTTGCTGATGGAATCAAGTCGCTCTACATGCCTCCTGTGTGCCTGCAAGGACTGAGGAGGGTGCCATGTTCCCGTGCTGAATTTATGAAAGGGAAACAGGATTCAATTCACAATGGCTGTTTTACCTTAGTTTCTGTGATCAGCCTTCTGAAAAGAAGGTTCTGGCAAGTCGTTATGATTGGAACTTGATGAAAAACAGCTAGAAGCACCTCATTTAGAAAGGAAATGTACAGCTTAGGTGTGTTAATGCTGACTTTGTGGTAGCATTGTTGGGGAAGTTTCATATGGTTTCTTGTGCTGTGGCTGCAATTATTGCCAGCTTCAGTGGCAGTGTCTGAATCCTGAACCTAAAGGTGTTTCTGACCCTTAAGGTCTAGCTGTATATCCCACCTGTGCCTCAAATTCATACTGTTACTCAAACTTGTAACATTGTATGCTTACTGGTGTGTTGTTGAATTTTATTTGATTTCTAACCATAATTACAGGTAGAAAACAAAGCAGATGATGCATAAGCACACTAGATAAATAGGGAGATACTGAATGGTGTCAAGATGCTGCGGATTTTTTATATTCCTTAGCAAGTCTTTGTTAACAACAGCATATTGCAAAGCAAATAGTCTAGTTTATAGCTCAATGGAACATGATTTTGAAGACTTGGGATTTTGTGGAGAATAAGAACAGACACTCTTGCAGAGTGCCTCCTGTGCACTATGCTTTTTCACATGCCAGTGCCCTGTAGTCTTCTCAGCCTCTTCTCTTCCCTGGATTCTGTGCTTCCTTGGGTCATTCTCTCCACATGACAGTCCTTCCTTCCATTTCCCCTTGCTTGGCATTTCAAATTTTGAGCTGTTTGCCTAGGTTCCTCTCATTTCCTATCTCAGCTATGCTGTCATGACCTCTAAGCTCTGCTATTCTGTTCACCTGCACAACTAGATCTTCACCTTTGTGAGATGTGTTGCATAGCACTTGAGCCGTAAAGAAATTCTGGCAGATCTTCAGACCTGCAGGTCTGGAATGCTGTTACATTTATGTCTGGAGAAGTTATTTGTGTGAAGGCAGCTGCAAAAGTGTGCCCCATACTGAGATAGTTCACAACTCACTTAGGAAAGTGTCCTTACAGAATAAAAGTAGCACTGTTACTGTTTCGTCCGTTGTTAATTTAGAAGATACTTTCCATGAAACTTATGCTTGTATGTTAGAAGAGTTAACGGTATTCCTTCTGTCATATATACGGGTTACTAAAAATACTAGTTCAGTTTTTCATTACTTATTCTCCATGCAGCTACTAAAGCAAAAGCTTTGTCATAATGCTGCCTACATTCATTTCTGATGTATGAGAGAACTCAGTAACAAGTGTTGTTAGGATGCTAAGAATATCTAGTGACCAATTTTGGACTGCGTTCATCATATATTTTAAATCCTGAACACAGACCCCATTTCACAAGCTCAATTCCATAGCCTTCTCTTGTATTTTCTCTTGTAGGGAGAGGATTTTTTTTATTTATTTTTATTGTTACTACAATGTATGTACAATCCCAAAGAAGAAATGACATCCTACATTCATAAGCTGAACAGACACAGAATCAGGGAGCAACAGTTCTGCAGAAGACAGAAATGCACCAGATGGATCACTACATTTATACAGCACCAGTCATCTGTCTTATTTCTACTTTAAATTATCCCTTGTGAAGTAAACAGCACAAAGTAAACAGCAGAATGGTTCAATGCCCTGTGCTGATTTACGAACACATGCAATACAGCAATGAAATCAGAAGCAATTACAGCATTAAAAAAAAAAAATTGTGTACACCAGGAAATCTGAAGTTGTATCATCAGTTTGGAGGAAGTGTGAAGTGAAGCCTTTTCTCATGAGAGGATTTTAGTATCTAATTAATAGAGATGTTTCTTGCTCAGATTTGAGCTTCTACCCCGAATGAAGTAGCCAGTGTGC
This sequence comes from Turnix velox, assembly GCA_013400935.1. Lineage (NCBI taxonomy): Eukaryota > Metazoa > Chordata > Aves > Charadriiformes > Turnicidae > Turnix > Turnix velox. The sequence continues at coordinate 333,817 of VZTY01006836.1, read as the reverse complement.
TACATTCTTGGTTGAGGTAGCATAGGCTGGTCTAGTCAGCAGTTCAATGGCACAGCCTTTGCATTTCCCTGCCCATTTCCTTGCTTGCCTCCTATGAGAAGGGAGTTGTAGAGCGTCGCCTGCTTATGATGCATGCACTTAACTCTTTTTAATCCTTTTGGGACTTATACTTTGGTATCAAAGTAAGTATATACTTTTAATCTCTAAAGCAGCCCTCCAAGAGGTAACTGGAATTTATAGGTCTTATCAATTTGCAGCAGTGCAGGAGAGTTTTTAAAATAAAGCAACTGCTGACTCAGCCTAGATAGAGACTTGGGAGTAAAACTGAAAATCCAGCAGTGCTAGTCCCTCCTCATCTATGAGCTGTTTAAAGGTATTGCCCTTTTCTTGATAATCCTCACAGACTGGTGAATGTAAAGAACTGGAGGTAAGGGTGTCTAAAAACCAGGAGATCGCTACTATTTGGAGACCCTTTAAAGGGCAAATCCTCAGGGTACTCTCCCACAGCTGGCTGGGAGAAATTCAAAATATTAAGTTTTATATTACATCTGAAAACTAAAAAAACTTCTTTGGTAAAGTCAGTAGAGCTCACTATCATGGAGATGGCTCAGCTAGATTTCCTTTGTTATCAAAAAGCTGCAGGAGCATCTGCGTTTGATCACTTTCATATTTTGATTACATGAGACAAGTAATGATGACTTGAGAACTATCCTAATTTGAATAACAGCTATCCATGTAGCACACTGCTAATACGTGTTGAATAACAGTACCATTGTGTAACATCAGATTTATGTAATATGCTATTGTCAGGTGATAGATCATAGAAATGCAAGTTTGTTGTGTGGTACTGGGCTGAGCACATTTTGAATCCATATTTGAGGGCCAACCTTAATTAAATGAATGATCACTTCAGCCCACAAACTAAACTACATTTGTAATCATCTAAAAGGCTCAAATGTCTACTTAATGTTTGTAAATATGTTAAAAAAATTCTTCTAATACACACAGCTTATGAATAAATAGAGAAGTCTGCCATGCTGTTCCTGCTGATAATTTCAGATCAACATAATTTTAACAGTTGTGTTTATCTCCTTAGGTACTAGTGATATGATGAGTAATAGGGGAAAGTTCAGTGGAGTAAGAGAGCTCATACATACTAAACAAATATTATTTCACAGAGTTAAAAGAGCGATGATCTCTTGAAAAATGCTTTGAAAAACTGTAGACTCAAGGGAGCTTCTGATGCTCTGCTGTCAATTTCTTGATTAATTATTACTGTAAAGTAATGGCTTTTATAATTGTCTCACTTAATACTTTTTTCTTTCTGATTCTCTAAAGCTGTTCTGGATGTTAGGCATTACTGCTTTAAGAACCAGCAGCTCATTCTTACTTAGTTGTCAGGCAAAGAATTTTTCAGGTGTTACTTCTGAAAAGAAACTAACTACATTCCATTTTGCATGAATGCATTGCAGCCAACTTTTTAGTTTCAAAATGATAAATAACACTCAGTGCTATATTTCAAGGATGCAGAAATACCCATATTTCTGGGCTTTATTCTCATAACCCGTTACATTACCTACTCAATGCCTGCTTCACTATGCAGCATGCACAACTACTATGAACAGCATTCCATAAAGTAAATAAAAGGCGCTGCGCTTGCAGATATTTATGGATAAATTTCCTGGATCATTAAATGCCTCTTTTAATTCCTAATATGCACCTGGTGTTTCTGTGAAGGAAATCACACTCAATTTTTTCAGCTTCCTGAAGCTTAACGTATCTGTGATCTGAATAACAGTATCCACAACAGAAAACATGGTATCAGAATAATAAAGGGTATGCATTTACTCAGTTTACAATGGGGGGATAGGGAGGATGCCATTAGAAGTCTTTATGAATCTAGAACAAATTTTGGATACTGTTATGTATAGGAAAAATACTTTTGTAAGAATGCATGATATCTACAGTTAAATTAAGAAGATGACATTACAAAAATCAAGAAATGTAAATATGAAGTTTATGTTCGTGACTTCAACGTCTACACATTTCCATTTCACCTTAGAAGTGCAAAAAAAAAAGCCAAACCTAAATCAGCTGCTATTCATTATAATTTGAAGATATGTATGTAGTTAAAAGAAAATGAAACAGTAGAAAAATAATGTATTTTTACTCTCCTCTCCTACAGAATTTCCTGTAAACTTTTTGTGCCTTAACTTACAGCTGATGTCCTTCAAGCACTAGAAAATGCCCTTGTAAAGTGGGACCTGTTGTTTTTCAGGAGACCCCACAGAATATTACTCACGTGTAGAAATAGGAAGTTTGGGCCTCACATTGATGTTAGCTGAACACCAACTGGTGTTGCTGAACCAACCAAGAAAAAACCTGGTGTTAAGCAAATTGCCCAGCAATGGCAGGTGACCTTTTCTGGAGATGATGTTTTTAATGATGGTAACCCAACTCTGCATTATAGACTAAAACTGTTGTGGTACAATGCAGTGCATGAGTGACTGCTGCCTTCCCTATCCCCCTGACCTTTTCCTTGTTTGAGCGTCGAGTCAACAATATTAGACTTAAATCAACTTTGCTGTTGATTTAAGAGAGAAAAAAGAAGATTTTGCATTGGAATTCTGAGTTTAGAAATCACTTTATGGGCTCCATGTTGACTTTGCTGTTGTCATGGTGATCTCCAACATGGAGGTGGTAAAAAATGGCATGAGGCTATAACACTTTCAGCTCCTCCAGCTGTTGGCAAAATAATTACTTGTCTATGACCTTAAAGTGTTTTTTTAAAAAGTTACGTACTCCAATGTCCAAAACAAATGGAATTTTTTCAAATTAATCCTTGAAACGTATATTCAAGGCTAAAGGAACATACTGTATGTAATTCCAGTGTAGTTAAGAGTCTTGAATGTAACTGCATGTTTATTCTAGGAGAATGTATATCGCAGATCTTAACTTTACCCAGGTAGAATCTAAGATCCTGTAATCTGCCCAGGTCCATCTATGTAGAAAGGATTGTAAACCTTAAGTCATAAATTGGACTGTTCAGCACGTATTCCTGCAAATACAGTGTTTCACTATTCAGTGGGTTAAATTTAGATTAAGTCTTCAGATCCTGTCTTTAATTTCTCTGTTTACATCTGTGTTGCTACTTAAAGATGCCATATTATTGACCTAAATCATAACTACCAGATGTTTCTTGTCCAGCATGGATTGGTGACGCTTCCTGATTGCAAGGTGAATGGAATGGGGAGAAAAAAGTGGATTGCTGGAGGGGCTGAAGAGCCTTCCAGTCTTTTCATCTTCTGAGGTTCTGTGTGAGGAGACTGTGAAGAACAAAGGTATCCCATTGTGTATCTAGTTTATTTTGCAATGCCTTAAAAAAAATTGGACCATTTCCCAAGATTTCTTCTGTTTGAGGGCCTCAAAAGTTCTATGAAGAATGGGACCAAGATAATAGGGATTCTTCAGTAGCCCTCAGATTTCCTTTGTGTCTGATTATGTTGCTGCTTAGGCATATAACCTGAGAATGGACAAAGTCAGAAGATGACTTGTGGCAATGACTATTAGAATCTGTGGTCTCTGGCACTGTGCGTTACACTGCCTTTTATCTCTGCAGCTCAGAAAAAATCCCTTCTTGCATCTCAAACTAATCCTTCCTTTAGGTGATGCATCTATATTTAGCCCTTCTTACATGACTTCACTCTTCTTGAACTGAACTATGAAATACATTCCTTCAGCACTGAAGGAAGACCTGCAAATATATATGCCACTGGCCCCAATTCAGACTGTGGGAAGGCAGCAGGCTGGTTGCCACAGAGCTGTCCAAGTAATTAAATCAGTATCTCTTAAAAGTGCTATTTCATTTCTCTATAAATTCCTCTATTCACATCTCCAAATTTAGAAACTGAATCTTAAGATTCTCTGGTTTTTATGCCCATGATCACAGTTTTATTTTTCGGACTTGAAAGCTTAGGACAGATCCAAGTTGAAGGAGGGAAGATTTAGGTTGGATGTTAGGGGAAAGCTGTTTACTAGGAGAGTGGTTAGGTCCTGGAACAGGCTGCCAAGGGAGGTTGTGGATGCCCTGTCCTTGGAGGTGTTCAGGGCCAGGTTGGATGGGGCCCTGGGCAACCTGATCTAGTAAATGTGTTTGTTTGGTGGCCCTGCTAGGCAGGGGGGTTGGAACTACATGATCCTTGAGGTCCCTTCCAACCCGGGTCATTCTGTGATTCTGTGACAGTTCTGGATAGGCTTCTTATTGGACAGCCTGAATGGCTGGATGGGTAGCTGTGGTTCCTGTCCATAATACTCATGCAGTCAGCAAAGCTGTATAGAACTTCAAGTGCAGTCAAGAAGAACTATGTTTTAGCTGTACTCATGCATATGAACAAATGGTCTGGTATTTTATATGTGAACTGAGGTAACTCAATGAAAGAAGTTATTTGGGAGTATACAACAGAGCTGCTGTCAGTGGTTTTGAATGTCGGATGGAGGCCCTAAGCATGCATAGTGTTTGCATGGGAAAGGTGGAGGTTTGGTGCATGCTGTGTGGGATTTTGCGGCAAGAGGTGTTCCTGGGGTTCTCTTGAAAGGTTTCCCATACCACATGTGAGCAGGGAGCTAGCCACATAGCCTACAAGCCATTGTTGTGTTGGTTGGTATGGATAGCTCAAAGTGGTAGAATGTTAATGGAAGTGCTTTAGAATAATTCCAAGGGTAATACATTTAATTAAGGCATATAGCTCTGGATGTTGTACAAGCATCTAAATTTGTTTCTGAAAAGAGAACTGAGCAAAGTTCTGGAATTTGAAAGCCATACAAATAGACTTCTCTGACTTGAACACTCACAGTGTCTAGAGGGCATAGGAGAAAGTTGCTTGGTGTGCACTTGGAAGCTCAGTTTCAGTCTCATCTTAAAATGACATTGTAACTAGATGCACTTGACCATACATCAGTGCCTCTCTGGGTAATAAATGAGATAGTGAAAGTCTTGCAAAGATGTTTAATTTTTTGTTTGATTTGGTTGGGTTTTTTCTGTTTTATTGTAGAGTCTTCTTGGGACTGTATTTGAATAATCTGCTGTCTTTTTATTCTAGTTTCCACTCAATATGAAAATTGTGAAAGGAAATTAGAGGGATGTTGTCCCCAAAAAAAATCAAAGCATTAACCAGGGTAGCTGCATATTTCTTAATTATAACTGATGCAAATATGTGAAAAGTTAATTTTCTACTATTTTTGTGTAATCAACTTGCATTCCTTATTTTGTAACGATTTGTTAATTGTAGAAGAAGTATTACATGATGATGGCTTTAAAACAGGAATACATAGTAGTGTATTTAGCATTTCATCTTTCTTTTTTAAGGTGCCTTAAATTACTGGAAAAAATATTTATTATGTCACAAAATTTCCTGCTTTTTTAATTAAAGGAAAATATTTCCCTACAGTTATTTTCACATGTAATGCTATTTCACAAGTTGTTTGGAGTTCAGACTTAACCACATTTGCCTCTCCATAACTGAGGCCTTAGAGATCTAGATCTTATTTGGATATTTATAGCATAATTAGATTTGACGTATCATACTTTGTTTATCTCAGTTAATGCCTAAAGGCTTGATTCTGATCTGAGACCTGCAGAAGCATAGCACCAAATTTGGAATAAACTCTGTACTGGAGATGCTAATAGCAGCCTTTATCCAAAATAGTTGCTCTGCTCTATTGTCTCCTAAAATGTGTTAGATTGGAAAGATGTATTTATATTCTGTTTAGAATGAAATACTAGCAGGAAGTGAAGCCAATATACAGGATTTTAGTCTTTTGTCCATAGAAATGTTGCTCTCCATATATGTTATTGTACAGTTAACGTACACATATATTTTACTTACTGGAATAAATAAGGGTTTGAGCCTTCAAATATGCACTGCCTCAAAAGGACCTGATCACTTTTCTTTCCCGTGGTATTTTTTTTCACTGTATTTTTAGTAATTCCAAGATGCAGATATAAAATTCAGCATTCCTAGAAAGTCAGTCTAGTGGTCTAGTGGTGCTCTTTGGACAACGTTTTTCTCATGGATGAATGAATTATCCAGAATTGTAATTTGTGATTTATCCCCTGTAACTGAAAAATACGTTTTTATTTTCTTTCTTCGTATGCCTTCTTCTACAGTAACACCCGGTATGTGACTGCCATGAACTGACATATTTCTTTACTTTAAAAAAGTTTGGTATTGGTCATATCATGCTGTAGGTACTCCCTACAGCATTACAGCTAGAGTTAAGTTTTCTTGTCTTACATGTATCGGGAAAAATCTGTCACCATCCACTAACCAGAGAAGACTGTAAAGAGATTTGGTAATATGCTAATACAGGTCACCAAGTTATTTTACCACGTTCATTTTGAAGGCTGGTCGTATCTGAAAGCAGATTTGCCAATATTGAGTGAAAGGCATGGGGAACCTTTCTATGTTCTGAGAACAGGGTAAACAAGAAAACTATGATGGAAATAGATCTACATGTGTACTATTTTAGGTTGAAACATTTGTTTGCCAGAAAATCAGAGATGGCTCTCCAGCTCAGTTGATTTGCTTCATACCTGAACCAGGCTTTACTCTTCCCTGATTTAGGTGTTGTGAAGTGCAATCTAAGGACTGTACTTGTTAGTAAATGTATTTCAGATTCATAGCAATCTCTTCATGGCGTTTGAATCCTGACTAGAGTAAATTAATCTCAATGGCCATGTTCAGACTTCATGGCTGCTATCAGTTTTGAGATAGAAACATGTAAAACTCACTAAATATTTGCATATAGGCACTCTCTTTGAAAATATGCAATGTATTTGTGGATTTTGTCAATGAGATAAAGCAAGGGAGAGGTGTTTTTCATTTATCTAATGCTTGAACAGTTTGAAAATTTGCAAGTTGGTTTTGAACGTTATTTATAATGTTATTTTTTATGGAATAATAATACGCTAAAATAAAGTTTGTTGACGTGCAATAACAGTTGATGCTAGATTTAAAAAGAAAAATACACATAAAATATTCTTCTATTGTCATAAAAATAGGGATAAACAAACTGATTTTTCTTGTCTAGTTTTTAAATGCAGAATGCTGGTTTAGTATTCATAAGGGAGAGGGTAATGTCTTGCTTTTTGAGTTTAGGTGCACTGTGTAAAAAAGTGGATAACTATGAAAATAAGAATTTAATTTCTTAATGAACTGTTTGGTTTTGAAGAAATATGGCTTTATTAAGAAAAGACAAATGACTAGCTTTTACTCATTATTCAGGCATTCTTCAAATGCTAATTAGTACTATATTATTTCTCAGATTTTCAAATTATAGTGTACAAATAAATTTAAATTGCTAATTATTTATAAAATAGTTATTAATTTCATTACTACAGATTGTTTATACTGTGGAAAATTATTAATGCAGATTTTAGGCAAAGAGTAGGGCAATTATTGTTACTGTTAGTATTCTAGTATTATCTAACATTTACTGAACCCTTTATAAATGCAGAGGACAGCACAGCTTGCATCTTAAAAAATGCATAAAGCAGTGAGAAGAGATGTATATGCAGAAAGTCAGACTGATGCTAGGCAAATGTCTCATAATTTACATGTTTGCTCCTGTGTTATTCTAATTTAACACATTTGTGGTATTTAAGCCAATGCTGTCTGCACTGATCCATCTAAGTCAGGAGTGACCAACTTGTGTCAGCCCCCTGCTGGGGTTGTATGCATGACTGTGGTGAGGCTGCTGTCATTAGTGTTGCTAAATAAATAAACACCACAGATTGGGGAGCTTGTGGATGCATCCACAGGGCATCTCATGCATCTCAGGGCCATGCTTACACCCAGTCCCAGCATATTTGGGATGAGAAATATTCCCATGTTATTCTCTGTGTATGAATTACTTGTAAGCTTTGTACCTGCTTCACTGCTCTGCTGCCTCCTTGCCTCATGAGGGAATTTGCTGTCTCCTACTTTCACTGCCATGAAGTTCCTGACACATTACATGTAGCATCAGGATGCTGAGCTGCTTCTGGCCTTTTTCCTCTTAACAATGCTGTCTAGATGATTGTTGGCTTCGTACCTCTGCCACCAGCCATGCATATCTGAGATCTGCCATAGGGAAGAAGAGTGTCTCCAGAAGAAACCTGGCAGAGAGTGGCAGCTTTTCCAAACATTTGAAGGGGGGTGATCCCACTGGAGTTGAAGTATGGAGGTTAGTGAAGGTACATCAATGAGAAACCCAACAAATGAGGAATGCATAATGCTTTCATGACTAGATCATGTAGATCTTAGAAGTAACCCTGGTGAGAACTCAGGAGTGAGGATGTGATTAGAGGAAGTAAAGGAAGTGAAGTCATGAGTTTGGTATATTAATGGAACTGGAGATAGAAGAAGCAGCTTGTCTTTGAGTCATCTCTGTAAGAATGCTACTGAACAGTCTTCGAACAAGCAAATTTGCAATAAAAAGTGAAAAAAAAGGAAGCTTCAAGAGGAGGAATTTAAATCAGAAGAGTTGGAATCTCTGCGTGTGGGTAAACAACTGCATTTGACTGAGCACAAAAACCAGAATGACCTTTCTCCCCATTTTCCAGTTATTCAGCTGATAGCAAATTAACATATGTCAAATAATACAAATTTAAAGCAGCTGAAAGGCAGACCTTCAAAATCGAAAAGGGAGGCATATGTAAAATGGACAGAGAGACCCAATAAATAACTTATTTGACCTTTATATATTATTTATAAAGGGCTACACATGGAAAGTAGTAAGCACCATCCATTTGCAATAACCAGCATGCAGGAGGTACTCATAAAAGCATTTCTTCAGTCTAGAAATGAAGGAAGCCAGATTAATTGAAGGATTTACCCAGTCATCAGGATGTGGTGTGTTCTGTTGTCTTATTGACATGGACCAGCATTGTTAGGATACCCAAGAGAATATTTTAAAATGAATCAATGCAAAAAGTAACTGTGCCTGTGTGGACCTAGTTGTGACATAAAATAAGAAAAAACAATATAGTATTCTAGTGTAGATTAATTTAAATGCAGTTTATGTTTAAGACTCTGTAAGATTATAAAACTCCAGCAACCATAAGGCAGTGGAATATGAAGCTCTGGTTTGTGAAAGTGTTAGCTGTGATTGGACCCTCCAGGAAACTTATGGTAGGATATGCAACTATTTATTTAAGGGACCTCATTCAGACCAAGAAGAAACAGGAAAAAGAAGGTGTTGCAGTTGTCGAATTCCGCACTTGTCTTCAGTCAGGATTTTCAGGATTCTGCACTGGATGGCAGGACAAGTTCTTCATATACTTCTTAAATCATGCTTTACTGTCCTTCTGTTCCAATCAACTGTACAACTTGTGCAAGGCTAAGAATTTTTTTTAATCTTTCTATTGTTTAAGTATATGCAGATTAACAGCTATTATTTTTCCATCCTTCATGAATGTTTGCTGAATACATGCATTTTTCTTTGGAAAGTTTTTTTTTCCTCCCTTACCTTTTACTCTTCTTCAGCAATTCTGCACTTCTGCACTAAAGCTTCTCCCTGTGGGTGTGTGTATGGAAGGTCATTCTCTCTTTATGTAAATAATCCTGATATTTTTCAAATCATGTTATTTGATTGTTTCTTGTTCAAGTTTCTCTTTCCCTCCTGGTTGTTCTTTTTGTCCTCACAATCAGCTCTTAAATAAGCTCTTAAATAATCTCTGTATTTATCAGAATTACTCTGTCATTTGGTGGACTGTTAGAGCTTCCTTTTTGATTTTACTAAGTAGAAAAGAGATAGATCTGTCACTAAGCCCATTCACTTCCTCTTCTCAAGTGCTAATGAACCTGCTTGGTGCACAAGTCTTGTTGAAGTGTCTTTGCTCTTTTGGACAGCATTAGCAATTCCAGCTTTCTTCTTGCTGTCCTCGTCTGTTGCCTTTGGAAGCAAACATGCTTCCTGTCTTGGGCTTCCTTTTAGTTTTCCATGGTCAAGGCTGTTTTCTTCTGCCATTTTGTTATAATGGCATGACTGTACTGCCTACTTCACATTTTTCACTTAAATAATTCTATTTTATGTTTTGCCAAATATATAAGTACATATTGTTATATATTTTTTTATATATGCATCCTGTATATATTATGTTTCATGTGCTATATATAATAACATTTCCTACCCTTACATTTTTATCACTGGTATAAAGCAAATGGAAATATTTAGACTCCGATTTTTTGGTGGGGAGCTAGTTACACTTTCCTGATATTAGGCAAGCTTAACACTATAAATGATGCTACGAATATTGTGACTTGAGCTAGGTGTTCCTACTCTGGCAGGCGGATTGGACTAGATGATCTTTTGAGTTCCATTCCAATCCCTGACATTCTGTGATTCAGTTATATGTCCATCTCTGGGTGGCTGGTGAGCCAAACATACACTGGATATGTGATTACAACTTAATGGAATGTTTTGCTTCAAGGTCTAAAAATGTGATCACTTCAGGGCCCTATTCAACAAGTTGTTCAAAACCAGAGTCACTGAAGGTTTATCACAGGACAACTAGTATTTTCTGAAATCCAAGTCAGCCATTTTTGTCTTTAAAAAAATTTTTACTTCATATTTTTGTCCTTTTAAAATGAATACGTATTTTGATGTGCTTATTTCAACTCCTGAAAGTGCTGAAAGTGTCTGTATTATGTGTGATCACTGAATGCCAGGTATATTTTCAGTTGCACTGCTCTCAAGGACAGACTGGTCAATTCATGTCAGCTTTTTCATGCAGCACTAGTTATAGTAAGTAACTAATAAGTTACAGCCAAGCCACATGTTCAAAAATCTGTTTCTGCAATTTATTGTTTCTTTCTTCCCTCTACCTTGGCTTCAGCTCTGATAATGATCCTGGTCAAGAGGACAGGGTAAATGTTGTGATCCATCACTGGAAATTAAGTCTGCCCAGAGCTCTTTTCCAGGTGAGAATGAAAAATTGACTGAAGAAGGCAATGACTAAGGATGGACTGTCTGGAAAAAGATTTTTTGAGTCAGTTTGAAAAAAATGAAATATTTTTATTGTATTTGAAATTATGGAAGTTTTCTGTTAGTTGAAGCAGTTGGCAGAGACTTCTAATTTTGTAGTCATGTATTTTCCTGATAATATTTGTATTTAGGAGATGTCAGAAGAAGAGGTAATTTTTTGACATGTTGTGCACTGTAGCATTACCCCTATGTCTCTTTGGTAGAAATTAGAACCACTAGTTCTCGTTATATATTTTTATTGTTTTGATATTGTTGTATAGTCCTTGTTTTTGATACATAAAAGCTCAAAAGATAAACAGACCGAAATTATGGAAAATAAGGTCAGCAAGTAATCACCTGTGCAATCAAAATAACTCGCTGTTCTTTGTAAAATATAACAGACAAATGAGACAATTTTGGATAACTTTTCACATGTTACATGAGAGAACAATGATAGCAGACAGTATATATACACACACACGTAGATACTTTTTTACTTTGATATTTTTGTACTTTATTGCTTCACATTTTCTTCCTATTATATGTCAAAAAAAATTGCCCATAATGTAGTCAATGTAATTTAAAGGCGGTAATCTCAGAAAAAGAGTATATATGTTGTCTAGGGGATCCAATAGCATAAGGAGAAAAATTGGCAGCATTATGGATAAGAGAGAGCCCTCAGTATCAGAGACCACTTAAGGCATATCTCGGTAGCTGCTTGATTTCCTGATTGCTCAGCATTTTGTAGAAGATGAGAATTGCACTAAAAGCAAGCTTATGTGTTTTGTACGAATTATTCACTATTTCTTTGCTGCAGGGCTATTGCAGAAAGCAACTCACACTTTCCTATTTTTTCACAGAGGAGCTTTTATAATCAAAGGCAGTGATAACCTTGATTCACTCAACCAGATGAGTGTAAATTGGAACACTATGTTCAGTGCTAAACAGAGGGTGTCAGACAAAACATAAGCATCAGAGGGAGTTTAAAGTGCTGGTGTTTCTCTGTTCCTAAGGAAAAGCATTCCTATCCATTACACACCTCATCATGAAGCACTTGCTGGTGATGGAATCTTATGCTTCATGGAAATACTACTTTCAGAGTTAAAAGAGTTTCACCACTCCATTTCTTCTGTTGGTGAATGTAGCCTTCTTCTAATTTGGACGTATACCTCTGTGTTATTTCTTAAATACTAAGTTGAACTATATTTCAAAGACCTGCATGTATATTTCAGTCTTCCTATTATTTCTTTAATCAGTCTGTACACTGAAATCCCATGTCTGTATAGCCTACTGATTTTGTTTATGAAGGTATCTGTTATGTCAGCACGGGAACTGATTTCCACATTCTCTCATAGTTCTGTTTTAGTATTTACTTTCTTGAGGTAATATGAAGGTGTGACAGTAAATAGACAACAATACAACAGGGTGAAGTATACTGTCTAGAGCAGGCCCTCTGCCCTATTCTGACATGTCTAGACTTATGCCTTAGGCTGTGTACCGTGTCAAATAATCAAAATGTGTTCTTCAAAATACTCATTGATATATGTTCTTTTGTTTTCTGATGCTGAAGCATGACTTCAGGCTAGATTTTGCCTTTGCATGTGCATAAGCAGTTCCCACTGACTTTGAAGCAAGGTGACCCCACGCAAGAGCAGGAATTTATCCATCAGCCTATATGGAAATGCAATTATTTAATCAATTGGAGTTGTGTTTTTTGTGACACCTCATAGTGCACCCAATCAATAATAAATGATCAGTTAGATTTCTGTGGAAATAAAACATGTTTCCTGTATTAATAATATTATGTTATAAGCTCATATATGCATAAGAAGGCATGAATTTCATTTTCTTTCTATGGCTGCCTTACTCCTGGACCAAATTTCACATGATATAGAAAAATACAATTGTCAAGTGCAAGTACGATTTACTTTTAAGCCCATATTTTCAGAAATATATGAAGGAGTATATATACATTTTTGTTCAATGACATTCCCATTGATAGACTAAGTTTTTTTAAATTTAGGGTTGTTGTTTGTTTGTTTAGTTTTTAATAGCTATGCTGATTTTGTTCATAGCAGTTAATTGCTGCTTGCAGTGAACAATGAGAGTTGTGACATCTTGCAGGTGATATCTAAAGCAGGGCTTATTAACCTTCCAATTATCAGTATTTAATTATTTTCCAGTCTTATCCTGAGCTGCATGAACAGGAGTGGAGCAAATAGATCTCAGGGGGTTGTTGACTGCCTAGAGCACTGGCTGTGTGAGGTGAGGTAGACCTGGAGTGGAGACAGCTTCATGAACACCTCACAGCAGCCTCCAGTGCCTAGAGCTCATCTAGGATGTAGAACTGGCCCCACTGGAGCAGGACGGGGTGGAAAGATGAGGTTCAATGAAAATACATTGAAACAGGGGAGATTCACATTGGATATTAAAAAAATAAAAATAAAAAAATGCCCCAGTGAGACAGTGGTACAAGAAACCAGAGATGTTGTGCAGTCAGTATTCTTGGAGGTTTTCAGTGCTGACCAGGTCATGCCTTGAGCTGCCAGGTATGGCCTCAGAGCAGGAGGATGGACCAGAGAACTTCTGAGGTCCTCACCTATCCTGAATTACCCTGTTGCCCTGTTTATACCCCCCAGCTAAATCACTTGAAACTTGTGTTTGCTTTTTCTGAATTTTTATCTCAGTTAAACTCAGGGATTAAAAAGTAGCATGGTAAGGAAATCCTGCGGGGCTGTGCTGCGTGTCTTAGTATTGGGACAAGGAGCATGATGCTGGCTGTGATTCCTTTAAGCCTTTATTGCAGTCCTCCCTGTTCTTGCAGGCTACCAGCTGGAAATGAGACAAGCAAATTAAGCAGCTAGTTTGTTTAAACTGTCTTTTGATAGAGAAAGAATTCTCCAGGAAAGCATGTATGTGAATTTGATGATCTGCATATTGAAAATCAAGAAAATACAAGGAGGACATTTATAGGACTGCATTTTTTGTAGTGCTTTAATGTGATTTTGGTGCAACACACATTAAACTTATTAACACATGTGAGGAAGTTGAGTGCCCCAACCTTGATTATATTTGATCCTGTCAATAAAGTTGGTGCTTCTCTTTCTTTCTGAGCTGTGCAGGTACAGAAATGTTGAGGAAATGCCGCAAAAATAAGCTAGGTAAGAGACTGTAGATAAAGGTTTGTAAAAGACAAGTTTCTCTGCTTCTAGGTACATTTTCTTTTCACAGCNTTAAGCCTTTATTGCAGTCCTCCCTGTTCTTGCAGGCTACCAGCTGGAAATGAGACAAGCAAATTAAGCAGCTAGTTTTTTTAAACTGTCTTTTGATAGAGGAAAGCATGTATGTGAATTTGATGATCTGCATATTGAAAATCAAGAAAAATACGAGGAGGACATTTATAGGACTGCATTTTTTTGTAGTGCTTTAATGTGATTTTGGTGCAACACACATTAAACTTATTAACACATGTGAGGAAGTTGAGTGCCCCAACCTTGATTATATTTGATCCTGTCAAAAAAGTTGGTGCTTCTCTTTCTTTCTGAGCTGTGCAGGTACAGAAATGTTGAGGAAATGCCGCAAAAATAAGCTAGGTAAGAGACTGTAGATAAAGGTTTGTAAAAGACAAGTTTCTCTGCTTCTAGGTACTTTTTCTTTTCACAGCAACCATTTCATTTCAAATCAAGCTCTGAAAAATACTTTATTCTGTAGGTTTAGTAGCATCTGTTTTCCTTTTTGTACCCATAAGCAAAACAAATTCATAAGGCTAGAGGTAGCCAGTTTGATTCTGCAGAGCTGTATAAGAGAGAAAAATGCTTTATTTTGTAGTGTTCCTGACTAATTGAGTTTAGGGATGATGTCAACATTTCATTTAAACCTTTGGTTGGCTGTTAAGACCTCTGCAGCATGGTCAGTGTTTTCTAAAGTTTAAAAAATATTTCTTTACAGAAGTTGACTTTGGCCAGTAATTGCATATTTGTGTAATAAAATTGTGGTGGTACCTAATTACTGATGAGGTTTTTGTACATTGGAAATAAAAAGATCATAAAATATACCATGTGACTTTAAAAATACATACTACCAGTAGCTACCAGAAGTTAACAGAAGTATTTTTAATAAATGTCGTAGCATCATAGAATTGGTTGTAGGGACGTTTCAGATCATCTAGCACAGCTATCAACCCAGCTCTAGCCATATTAAGTGCAGATGCATTACAAAAATATGGTGCAACCCTTATTTGGGAAAGACTTCCATTTCTGTTAATAAAATTTTTCTTTAAGCAGAACATAGACTAAGCAGAGACAAAGGAAAAAATTAAAACACTTATTTTGAGTAGGTCTTGGTGTCATTATAACTGTGGAAACTTTATTTTCTTTATTGAATTATTCTTGTTTTTAAAAAATTATCTCTCATCTAATTTTACAGCTAAAATGAAAAGACTGAATATTTTCTTAAAAGCTCCAATTACAGCAGTCTGCCTTTCTCCAGTGCCTATAATCAATACCAATCCATTGTACCTGAGCAGTTAGTTTGATCCTCCAGAGCTCTGCAGAGAAAAGCAACACGTACGGAAGCATTTCTGCGTTTAGGTGTTTCTCATGATTGATTCAGTTTGGGTGGACATTAACACAGTCACATTTCACCCACCAACTCTTCAGTCAGTGTTAATGATTTTTTCTCATTTTTGTTTTTTTGTATATCACAACAGACTATCTGGGAATTGTGAATGAATTTATGCTAATGAAGACAATAAAGTGGTTTAAAGATACACAAATGTTAATAGGATTTGAAATAAGAGGCAGCTTGAGGCCACTGCTGTAACTAACAGGCCATTTAAAAATTATTAGCATCAGGCCCAGTGGACCAGTAGTAAAGTACAGCTGCCTTTTTAGCACAATATCAGAGCTAGTGGCCCCTAGACCCCAAGCTTTACTGCAGTGATCACAGCTGTGAGCTGTGCTGAACTAATTTTGCTTATTCCTGCAAATTCCAGCATAGACACCCTACATGATTCCTGGGATGTTGTATACAATATTTTTGTTATTTGTAAAGCAATCTTAAAAGTTAATTTAAATGCATCAACAAAGACTTGTTCTTGCATTATTTACATCAGGCTGTTAAATGTTTTATTAGTTTTCAGAGGTTTTTCTTGCAGACACAGATTGAAATATATTAGAAGATAGATACATTGCTCATTTTGTTGATCAAAAAGTTCAGTGACATGAAAGACTGTTTGGTCAGCCCTTATGTCCAAAAATAAAAACATGGAATCATAGAGTGATGACAAACAAATGAAACCAGGGGTTTTTCGCTTCCACTTTGCTGTACCAAATAGACAAGGCTTCTATTTGAACAGCAAAAGAAGTTTACATACGGTGACAGCTATTTTAAATCTCTTGTGATAGCTATGATAAAGAAAAATATTTTGTGTGGCAAATTATGTTTGAAAATCTGCCTCCTTTTCCCTCAGGCCCCAGAGTACACCCACTTTTGGTCCATTCACAGAGATTGCAGGGTGCCAGACAACCACTCTCAGCTCCTTTGTTATCTGTTGTGTTTTCCAAAACCATCCCAATCATAGATAGTCCATTTAAAAGTGTTGCATATATGAAGCCTTGTTCCTGCCAAAAGTATAAGAGAGCAAAATGAGAGGGCTTGTGCTCCTGTTTTCAGTTAGTGAAGTTGTGGAAATGCTTAAGATGATACCTGAAAACCTGGCATGGAGAAATCAAGACTAGCTGAAAACTCATGGAGAAATGGAGGCAATTGAAAAAGATATTTCTCTTACTGCTTTCTTTTTGATAAGCAGTTTTCAAGTACAAAAATCATGATCTCTTCATTCAGAAGGTAAACATTTTGAGAAATGAAGAAAACTCATTGCATGTAGAAAGATGTGAAGCAGTGCGTAAAACTGAATTTTAACAGCTGTTTTAGGCTTTGACCAGCAATGCCCTCACATTGAAGCAGATGTAAATACATTTTGACATCTTTTTATTATGCTTTACAGACTACTGTTCTCACATAAAAGCTCACAATATGGCAATTTCATAGAAAAAGAAATGGAAACAGCATTTTTGATTGGTGTGCCTAGGGAGGAGTAGGAACCCACATATCTGCATCATGGTGCACCTAAAAAGAACAATAAGCAGATAGTTCTTTTAGAGATTAGATCTGATTTCTTCGGGTTTATGGTTTTAAGTGCATAGGTTGTCCAGCCATCTTTTTTTATACTGGGAAATACATTGAAAGAGATTTGTAATTGAAAGAAAGATTCTGGAATTGCTGTAGTCAGCAATGCAATAATGGGGTTTAGTGACATCAATTGATTTTAATGCAAGTGAGCAATTTTGCTCTTAGAGGAGAATATGAGGTACACCAAGCAATTTCTGCTCATTGAAAGACTGTGCTGTATTTCAGAATGGGTACTTGAATAAAGGGCGGTTGAATCACACCAAGCATCCATAACCTTTGTCTACATTCTGCGGCCTGCTTTTAGTTTAGTAGACATTAGGAGCAACAGTTTAGGGTGATGACACCATTTTTTAGATGTTTTACAAGTACAGGGTTACAAAAAATGCAGTAAATTTTTAACAGAAGTCACAATGTAATTATTTCATATGCAACATTGTTTTATGGATGGCAGCTATGCTTCCTGAGATAACATAACCATAGTCCTTTTATCAGCTTTCAGCCTGTAGACAATAGAGCATTCATTTCCATAAGTATGTCCTACACCAGAATTGAAATTAAATAAACTCTTTCTTAACTAGCTGTGGAGAAGTTGTACAAGACAAACACAATAGTCACAAAGTTACATACTTTTATTTGACTTATTTACCAGTCAAAGAGACACCAAAGTTAATGTCCACATTAATTCGTGCTAGAGGTTTAGACGTGTATAAAATAAAAAACTGTACAGTTTGCTTTAAAGAGCTTTTGATCCACATAAATAGCAAACATGCATACATATTCTAGTCATGTACATACAGATGTTTTTATACATGTGTTAAACTTTTTTTCTGAAGTCCTACTTTAGCTAAAAATAAATATTTAGAAAATATACTTCATTCATGGCATTTGACACTGAAACCTGCCTTCTCTAGCAAAAAGTTAGAACTTGAAGTCATTAAATACACAAACATGGGCAGAATTCATCTTGCACTCAGATCTGATCTTCCATGTGGGAAGTGAATGGCTTTCGCTTTAAATAACCTTGGTCGTATGGATCACTTATATGTTACTCTTTGAAAGGTAATTTCCTTTTCTCATTATTTTATTATTATGGAAGACCTTCATCTATTTAGAAATGCCTTTAATACATAAAAAGGAAAAGCAGAAAGATTAGTTTTTCAGATGAAGAAACAGTTTAGTAACAAAAAGTGAAGACAATGGAAGATGCATTTATAGTAATCCATTCCTGGCATTTAACTTTAAAACCGCCCATCTGCATTGTGGTTGATTCCCACTGGTGCAATTGAGGGAGGCTAAGAAGCAGTTCTCAAAAAGGATAGAGATGAAACTGCAAAGCACATGGGAAAAAAAGGAAGAATTGAAGAAAAGACATGACTAAAGGTTTCTTGAGCTTTGGGCTCTTGAACCTCCACAGACAGTAGTTCCCTAATGTCATTTTGACATGTCCAGAATAAGCTAAATCTAAAAAAAAAATCTCAAAAATCCCTTAGCTGTGATCAATGCATTAGCTGGGGAAAAGAGGCAAGCTACAAGATGATGAAAAAAACTTGTGCAGTGAGATATCAAGAGAACAAGGCACCATAAAAGAACACATAATGAAAACACAATCTGTTGTTAAGAAATGTCTCAAGGAACCCTATTTCCCAGATATATATAGTCATCTAAACAAGCTAAGAATCAAATTTCTAGGAAGAGAAGAGGAGAAAAATCACTTGATATGTTTGGGGTTTTTTCTTTAGTTCTTTTTTTTTTTGTGAAGTTCATCATAATAATGTCTAGGATGTTCAAGGGAAGGATGAAGGATGGAGCATGAAATGATGAAAGAAATCTCAGAGAACTCTTGGTGAACAGGCCAGTGATGGATAATAAAGACATCTACATTCATCTTAGAGATTCTTTGAAAGTATTTTATTCATTGTTCTAACTATATGAAGAACTTATTTTTAAGGTTTTGACTTTCAGATGGGAAAACTCAGAAAAGCTAAGTGATATGTCTGTAACTAGTGAAAATTAAAATGGGAGTTGATCTGAAAATTTACCTCATTCTTGCCTTCTACTCAGACAGTCTGTTCTCTCTGCAGGTAACATTTGCCAGTTCATTAGATAAGATAAAATATAGGATACAATGTTAAAACAATATAATAATTTTAGACTGTAAAAAAGTGTTATGGGAAAGCCATCATGAACAGGGGCAATGTGTAAGAAGAACCGATCCAAACATGACCAAGTAATGTCAATTTTTTTTTTTTTTAAAATTAGTTTCTTAATCACAATATACTTGCACTAACATAGAAGAAAGACCATAGAAATCTCTTAGCCACTATAAATAAAACCATGATCATCAAATCTGGGAAGACTAATATAACAATACATCTTGATCATATATCTTGATCCCTGAAATAATATCTCAGTGGATATCCCATTACTGGGAAATAGCTTCAGAGGACCCTGTGTCCATGATCAGTGACTGCTGTTCTGCCAATATACAGCCTCAGATTGTGGAACACAGCAACAAAATTTTCACCTAAATCTAGTGAGTAGGTTTTTTTCTCTCTGACAAAGTTTTGTACTATCTTGTGGGGTGATACCGGGTTTCATTTGTCTGATAGTAACACTAGTTTCAAATTCTGCTTCATACCATCAAAGGGAAGAAGGTAAAGGATAAACAACGTATTTTATCAGAAGTGTTCAGAAACATATGGACATCTCAGTTGTGAGCAAATAAATTACTTTTTTTTTTTCAGGATCAAGTGTAAGTAATTAGATAATAGCATTTATTAACCCATGAGAAATTGGGAAAAGCTTAATATTGACATAGTTTTAAAAACTTGGAAAATTTTTATAGTTCTTTGGAAGATACTTAGATCTAAGAGTAGACAAGGAAGCTTTGTTGTATTTATTACCTAACCAAGTTCCCTTTTAAAGTCACATGGAAGTTTCTTGATATTTAAAAAAATGCTTTCCTTGAGCTTTGTGAAATTACAGCAGAGTTCAAGTTTTGTTTCAGTTCAGTTAAATTGGATCACAAGGCTTGACAAAGAGAAGCCACAGGTTCAGAATGCAAGATATAAATTTTGATAATGCATCCATAAGAACAGTTTAGGTCAGGAGCCCTTCTGTGTGGCACCACCTCTCATATCCCCTATGAAATTAGTTAATTCCAGTCCATGTCAGTTTTGCTGACAGGAGTATTGCAAAATTAACATGCATTTTTCCTAAATGAAGAAAAAAAAATATTGTTGCTATTTTTGCCAAAATGTACAAATAGTTCTTCTTTTGCATAATAATAATCTTTGATTATGTAGCTATGTATAAAAAGCTATTTTTATGTAATCAACTGTACATTTTATAAGATACCCTCCCATTTAAAATCTGATATTTTTCAGTTCTTTTTCCTCTGCAAAAAAAATCACATTCAAATGTGCATATCTTCTCCTTTTTCATGATAAAAGGAAAAATGAAAGCTAATTTTGTAGAGAATTGAGCTATCAAAGGATTACTTCTAAAAACAAAATTCAGACTTTTCTTTGTTCCATTTAAATGACATGTGGAGGCAGGTTTTATAAAACTTCACATTTTGGGGGGGAAAACAAACTTGTTTTCTCTACAAAGCATGTTTGGATGAAGTTCAAATGTGAACTGAAAGAAAGAATATATCTCATAAGGAAATGAATCAATCCAAGAAAAAAATGTTCAATCACAGAAGCAGAACATGTTTAATCACAAAAGCAATCTAAATAAGTTATAAAATGTGATTTCTGTAGATATTCTTTTAAAGATGATGTGCTTTCCCTCAGCTAGTAAACTGAAGAAGTAATAGGATTTTGCAAGATCTCTAACTACCAAATGAGTATCTGAGTTGCTTAACCTCAGATACAGAACTAAGAGTTTTACCATTGATCCCATATACCAGTTTTTTACTGTAATCCAGTCTAATTTCCATGCAATCTGTTGTTCTATTGTAAACTTCGGTCCTGAAGGACAAAAAATCCCCAGACAGCTGTAGACATTTGATTAAACCTGCCAGCTTCATGGAACCCTTATTCCAAAAATTGTGTTCAATGTTAAAATCTTTGTGTTTAATGTTTTAAAAAACTTTGGTGGTTTTGAAAAGCCTGTCATTTGGTGAGAGCAGCCAGAAAAGAACTTCTGTACCAGTTTGGATTCTCATTCATGTGACAATGAGAGGGAAATGCTGCATGTGGATTCTCCATGGGAGAGTGTTCAAATTGAGAGTTTTGGCAGAATTAGGGAAATGCACGTATATGTGCATTGCAAGACAGCTATAAATACCAGATCCATGGAGTGCAAAGGACTGGAGGACAAAATCACAAAGACAGGATAATTTATAGCAGAGTGTGCAGTAAAGTACTTTTAAAAATGAGAAAAGATTTGTTAGCATTCAGCAAATGTGAAATTCATGAGGGGAGTTCTACCAAAGAGATTAGCTAAGGCACAGCAGAAAGAGAAATTTTATAAATAAACCCAGTGGAAAATGTTTCCTTGTTGTGTGAAAGTGTTCCATTGGATTTAAATTATTTGGAATTATATATTAATGAAGGTAAAATACTTCAGTGATACAGAAGATTTCAGATGGAAAGTATTTAAAGATTGAAGCAATTTTCATCATAGAAATCTATGAAAGGCCAAGTTACTTTGTGTTTTCCATCAAGAGAGTTATCAGCAATTTTCAGGAAAACTCAGATACATGGTCTGTCTCTTAGAAATACCTGCAATCCCTGGCTGGGAGGGATCTGTATCCATTGTGTGAGAAGGTCCTCAGAGAAAGACAGCTTCAAATAGCATCAATCTAGGGGTGGGCAGGAGAGAAAATTTATAAAGGCAGTAATCTGAAAGTAGGTGCCAGGTCTTTCTCAGTCTCCTTTTACAGCTAAAAGAGATGGATACATACCTCTAGTGGATGAATCACTTCATTGGGCACCCATCTTCAGTTAGAATGATCCATCTTCTGAGTATGGCTTCTAAATATACCTTTATCTGTTTTGTGGACAGGAAAAAATTATTTCAAAAACTAACTTCCAGTTAATAGGAATCAAGTTGCCTGACCAATTTGGTGGCCTTCTGTGACGGAGTCACAGCATCAGTGGACAAAGGAAAAACAACTGACATCATCTACCTGGACCTGTGCAAGGCATTTGACACTGTCCCACATGACATCCTGGTCACCAAACTGGAAAAGAATGGGTTTGATGGATGGACCACTCGCTGGATAAGGAGCTGGTTGAATGGTCGCACTCAAAGAGTTGCAGTCAATGGCTCATTGTCCAAGTGGAAACCAGTGACGAGTGGTGTTCCTCAAGGATCAGTACTGGGACCAGTGCTATTTAACATCTTTGTAGGAGATATGGACAGTGGGATTGCACAAATACAGGCTGGGTGGAGAGTGGCTTGAGTGTAGCTCTGAAGAGAAAGACTTGGGGAGTGTCAGCTGATGACAAACTCAACATGAGCCACCAGTGTGCACTTGCAGCCAAGAAGGCCAATCAAATACTGGGTTGCATCAAGAGGAGTGTGACCAGCAGG
>VZTY01006836.1:286726-308418 GCA_013400935.1 Turnix velox | reverse complement strand
TTTTCCAGTTTGGTGACCAGGATGTCATGTGGGACAGTGTCAAATGCCTTGCACAAGTCCAGGTAGATGATGTCAGTTGCCCTTCCTCTGTCCACTGATGCTGTGACTCCATCACAGAAGGCCACCAAATTGGTCAGGCATGATTTGCCCCTGGTGAAGCCATGTTGGTTGCCTCCAATCACCTCTGTGTCATCCTCCATGTGTTTTTGTTGTGCCTTCAGGAGGATCTACTCCATGATCTTGCCAGGCATAGAGGTGAGACCAACTGGCCTGTAGTTTCCCAGATCTTGAAAATGAGTGTTATGTTCCCCCTTTCTCCAGTCAGTGGGAACTTCACCAGTCTGCCATGACGTTTCAGATACAATGGAGAGTGGTTCAGCAACTTCATTTGCCAGTTCCCTAAGGCCCCGTGGATGTGTCTCATCAAGTCTCATAGACTTGTGCATGTAGGTGCACATGGAGATGTAACTTGGCTGCGTGCTTGAGTAAACCTTGCAGTGTATAACTTTTTGCCATTTTGATAGAATGATTTCCTGTGAGTCACCTGTTATTTTAAAGTGATAATACTGTCATATTGCAATCTGCTAGAATTTAACACACCAAATTCATATTACAGCTAGAGCAGTAACATTATCTTGGTTCTTTAAGATGCAGTGCAATATATTCTCTGGAGTTCAGCTTCCCCATTCATCTTGTCTTTGGTGATACCAATAGCACTGCAAAATTTGTGGGAGAAAATTATGTGTGTAATACCAGAATTAAGTTGTCAGCTATGGAGAGTTTAAAGAGAAATTTTAATTAAATTTATATCAAAGTATGGTTATGAATGTGTGTTTGTCACTGCTTCATATTTATAGTGGAAAAAGAACCCCTGAAATGTTAATAGAAGAATGTGTTTTTCCAAGAATAATGTTGTCCATCTATAATAGCTAAAAAACGTTTAGAGGTGTACAAGAAATAGATAGGCAATTGGGAAATCCAGGTAGTCATGTTTGCCTGGAAGCATTTTCTGGGAACCATAGTGAGTCGTAATGAAAATACTCATGGCTTTGCTGATTTTGGTGAAGATGCTGATTACTGTAAAATTGATTCAGTAGCATTGCAGCATCTTTGCATATGCTTAAGCCTAATCTCCATAGTGTCCCAGGCATTTTTCCTCTCTGTGGGTATCGTACTGAGTAAGAAGAAATTATCATAACCTTCATTTTAGTCTTTTGTCATATCAAGGATCAAAGGAGGACACTGTTCTGTAACTTCTCAGTCTTAATCTCAAGTATAGTAGCACAAGTTTTCTTGGATTGTTTATTTCAGGACTTTAATGTTAGTCAGATAATGTTTTCTTGTATTTGGATCTAGCCTATGGGTAGTTTGCTTTGAAAACCAAAATAATTATTATTCTGTTAGTTAAAAATATATAGTGTTATTTAATAAAATTCCAAATTTTACTTTCTCCTTTTTTTTCCACCATCCTGAGAGTGAATTTGAGTTTTAACTCCATGTGGCATGTAATTTCACAGGTTGATGGTGGTTTCTTGGGTTTTCTTTGTGTTGAATCCTACACTATAGACTACATTTTAGAAAAAGCACCATTTGCCCCAATAAAACTGCAAAGCAGTAAGCAGTGCAGGGCCTTAAAGAAGGTTTGCTCAAAAGAGAAGGCACATTGAGTGACTACCACTTACATACACAAGATTTACATTTGTTTGTGTTTGGAAGCAGCATAGGCCTGCCATTTCTTCTCAAGAACACTTGCAAAATACCGAGAAATCCATTTGCAGTGAAAAGTAACATGCAGGATGTGAATCCAGAGCTGGGTGAGTGATTATACAAGAAATATGAAAGAAACAGGTTTTAAAAAAGAGTTGTTGGAAGAAGAGATTGTGTTGAAGAAATCAGGAGGTACAGAGGACATTAGTTGTAGAAACAAGAGCCTGTGTTAATACTGACAGTGAAAACTGAAACTTGAAAATTACATTAAAACAACAGTAGAAGGTCATTTACATCTTTAAATACAAAGCCAAGAATGAGGAAAATAATGGAAGCTGTTATATATTGATGATGGGAGAGAAAACCTGGAAAATCTCATTAGAGACATATAACTAATAGATACTTCAAATTGATTTTCACTCAAGGACATTGCCCTTAAAAGAGGTGTGATGTCTAATGGGAATAAGGAAATCACATCTATCTTTAGAGGTTCTTAAAGAATTGGTTTACTGAAGGGCAGATGCTATAACACGTGTTCTTTAGCAGGGTTGTTAATTGAGTTGTGATACGTATGATCAGTGAAAAGGAAATGAAATACCTATTTTTCAAGTGGGACATAGAATCTGGCAGCCATGGACCTAGCTGCTTCACATCAATAGACTCTGGAGTTACAGAACTGATTGTGATGAAGACTTTAGAATACAGCTATAGCCAGAAAATTGCATAAAGTGCAAACAAAAGGTATTAATATAGAAAGTATGGGATTCATCCATATCTTTCAGTTGCAAAGAGAATGAAGTAAATTAGACTTCCTCCTCTGGGAAGTCATTTATGAAAACAGAGAGGAATTCGAAGGTGGGCATTAAACTAAGGGGAATATGGCAACTAATGCTGTGTAAGAGGAGGTAACAGGCTGGAGAAGCGTAGGTAGAGGAGGAGAATACTAAGAGGCTGATTTTACTACAAACACTGAAACAAGAAGTCAAAGTACCCTAATGGAATTTGCTGGTGAGGCAGCTACAGACATCTATAGAAGTTTGGAATAAAGCATGTTACTGTGGAATTAAATCATTTTGAGAAGTACTGTAGTAGATGTGTCATAATGAAAAATAAATAATAGTGAATATAAAAGTATTACACTATAAGCAGAAACTCATAAGTCAGAAACTGCTCATAAAGAAAATGGAGCAGAATTTTGATTCTGAAGTGATCATCAGGCATCACTGAGGTGCAGATGTAGAAAAACACAATGTGACAATGTGATCTTAGGATATGTCAGCACAAATATATTACAGTGGAGTTGAAGAGTAATTTAAAAAGAAGTACAAAGCTTTCAACTGAAATTCTAAACATGTTGGTCATCTGTGTTGAAGAAAGATGAGGTGAAACTGGGAAAGCACACAGGACCTTTTAGGATGTTTAGTGTAATGACAGCCATACTTTTGCTGAGTCTGAGAGAATGTGTGTTGTGGTCCAGCAGAGAAAATACTGAGAGGGTTTTTAAGAGCTGTATATCAACATATTGAAGGAGAATTTGGAAAGGAAAAAAGCTTTTAGAAAATCTTTATTTATGTATAGTCTGGCTATGAAAATCCCTAGGTTGGGGTCTGTAATAGTAGGGCAGCAGATAAAATCACAGAGCTACCCTCAGGCTGCTTTTCCAGTTCTGCCATGAGATCTGGATAAATCACCCAGCTCCAAGGAAAAAAAATGCACAGCTTATGTTTTTTTGCTTTTTATGCAATAAATATAATATGAAAGAATTAAAGCTGAACCAGTCTGAATCAGCCCATTTGTACAGTGTTTACACTTCACGCTGGCTATGCTGCTCTCACAGGGTGACGGTGACTTCCAGGCAGCCATCATGTAATTAAAAGGGTGTAACTAAAAGTTTTTGCCATGCTTAGGCTGTGTCTAAGAATAGGTTGTGAGAAGGGAGGCTCTGGAGCAGAAGAACATGAGAAATACATATGTGTGAGAAAATAGAAATGATGATCCCCTAACCAGCTATTTCTTTTTGATTTTCTGTGATTCTGACAAAGGTAACACTATTAACAGCAGTTTCCAATAATTTTGTTTGTACATCAAAAAAAATGGGATGTGTTTCATTTGCCCCTTAATCAGTTACTTGAAAGGCAGTATTTTCTCAAGAAAATACCCTTATGCCTGCACATGCATGAGTAAAACCCTTATCCAATATACTGATATCAGTAAGTCTTTTTCTGTGCTTGAAATTAGTCCAAAAGCAAATCAAAACTCAGAATGTATATTCGGGTCATTTGTTTTCTGTGTTGGTTTTTTTTTTTTCCTGAAATTAAAGGTCTGGGGACAAAGTCTGGTCACATTGACTTACTGTGTTTTCCTTCAGCTGCTCTCTTAAAGTCAAGAAAATTGTTTGTGAAGCAGATTTAACTCAGTAGTCTGTAGTGGAGTAGCACAGGGGCTGTCTGCTTAAAAAGGAGTGAAGGTTCTACATTGTTACAATGCCAAATGCCCAAATTTAACTTTTGAATTCACTAATATGTTTTGATAGTTCTCACATTTTAAAATATGAACATTTTTCTGTTTAAGGTAATGAAAATTATCAATTTCTGGTAATATTTAGAGTTATGGTAAAAAAAGCATATGTTGACTTTTCTCTGGTGTGCAAAAATCCTTATTACTTATTTCATATTTTATTTTAGAGTGAAAACATTACAGATAAAAGAGCATTCTGTGGATCGGATCCAAAAGTGACAAAGTGTTATTTAGCTATTTATTAATTGATTTCCATAGTGAAACCTATGTGAAAATTGTGTATAGTTACAAGCAGAAATTAGAAGCCTTCAAATTAAAAATCTGAGGAAGTCAGAATGTAAGTATGTGTTTACAGATTTTTATCACTAGCTGAACGCCATTGTGTTTTTTCTCTTCCAGTTTGCTCCCAGTATTCTAGAGGAGTTTTTGCCATTTTTGGACTATATGATAAGAGATCAGTACACACCTTGACCTCATTCTGCAGCGCCTTGCACATCTCCCTCATCACACCGAGTTTCCCCACAGAGGGTGAGAGTCAGTTTGTGCTGCAGCTGCGGCCATCTCTGCGGGGAGCCCTCCTGAGCTTGCTGGACCATTATGAATGGAACCGCTTTGTCTTCCTGTATGACACAGATCGAGGTGAGTTGTGACACAGCTTTGTTTGTAAAATGACTTTTGCAAGAAGTGTGCATTTTAAAATTGCATGGAGAGCTTGGAGAGTCAAATTCTAAGTGCCTTTGCGGTGAAGCACCTCCGAATGAGTTGCTCTTTGCTGAAGGAAGAATTCCTTCACCTGCAAATATTGGATATTGGATGCACATCGTGTGTGATTGTTCTGCCAGAACCTGTGTTTTAATTTTGGAATACCAAAACATCTTAAATGATACTGGTGAAGCAAAGACAAAATTCAAAAATTTTACAGCTGTTTGCGCTTCACCTCACTTCATAAGTGACAGCAGTACAAAGAAGTAGAGAGGACCAGCCACTTCTCTGCAGCTTCTCTGGGTTTAACTGCGATGTGGCCCCTTGGTGCTTCCACTCTTTGGAAGGTCAAGGTAGAGGGAGGGTCTCAGTGCAAGGCTCTTGGGCAGAGGCAGAGAAGTGGATGTCAAGCAGCAATATCTGCCAGATGAGGAATTTTCATGGGGTAGCTGAGGAAGGGAGTGCTGCAGTAGCCTGTCTTCTGCTCCTTTCATCTAAAGTCACCTAGGTGATGGGACTATGCTTTTGTAAAATACGTAGCTCATCACACAAAAGGCCATGCTTCCTTTCCACTTTATCCATTCCACATCTCAGGGCATCACAGGATCTCTGAAGTGGTAAGAAACTGCAGGTTCTTCCCTGTGCTTCACCAGTTAGTGCTGAAATGAAAAATAAAACTTCCATTCTCCAGCTCCTGTGCTCATTCTGCTGGCAAAGCCCTTTGTTTATGAAATAGGATTGAGCCAACGTGATGAAGCTTCTGTGGTAGAGACAAGATCAGAGGCAAGATTTTTATGTTGATGACTTGCTTTCAGGGGGCAAGCAAGAAGCATAGCTGTAGACATGTAATTATTTTGCTACAACTGTTTCAATATAGCTCCTCATGTGGACAGTCTATTCTCGAATAAACTTTATTCCAGAATTATTTTGCTACAGTAGAAATAAGGAATTTTACTGACCTTAGGTCAGTAAATTTGGTTATGGCTATGAAAATCAATTTTCTCCTATATACAAGTGCTTAATTTTAGTGAGATTTTAGCTTGACATACTGCCTAATTACATGAATTCAAATAAAAATGAGCAATGGAACACAGTAAAAGGGCTTACATTTTTGCATATTATATTTTCCAAAAAAATGTTTGAAGTTTGCTGGAAAATGTTTTTTAATGTTTGCTATAGAGGAAGTTTGAGATATGAGCAACAAGAATACAAGCACATATGTAGGAATGATTCTACAAGTTCAACAAATTCTTAAGGGAAGAATTGTACAACATGCAGTCACCTTTCTCATCTGAATTCACAAGCTTAATTAGATTGAGACATCATTTTTAAGTATGCAATATCACACCAAGGGCAGTTTCAGACTGTTATCTTTAACAGTCTGGGTAATGAATGATTTCTTATGGCACTGAACTCAGCAACTGTGAACTCATCAGTGTGTCTTGGATAAACAGATGAAATTTGATATCAAGGATGCAAGATGCTGCTGCACTGGATAGTCTCTCAAATTCTGTTTAATGTGGGACAAAATAAGATTCAATGTATCTTTAGGTATTAAGATTATTCTAAAGATAAAACATTGCTGAATAATTTTCACTACCATTGTAAAATATTAATTTTTAATGTAGATATAAATGAGAAGCAAAAAGTAAGTATCATCTCTTACTATCAGAAAAAGAAAAAAAACTGAGTGTCTGTCAGTGAAGCTTTAACTTAACCTTGTCCATATTTTTGCCTTTACTTGCCAAATGTTTCTCTGTCTCTCTGAGTAGTCCTATCCAACTAAAGTGAATGAAGAGGAAACCCCTTAGCCTTTTGGTTTTGATACTGAGCCTGTGAACTGATCTTTGCCACTTAATCAGGAAGCTATAAGTAAACTCTTATGAGGGAAGGGAAGCAATAAGCATAAATTCCAGCCAGACACAGTTAGCTGTTTGTGAAGCAGGCAGCATTTAGCAGTTACTGCTGTTTTGAGAAGTAGAAGTCACTGACACAAGGCAATATGACAGTATAAACTTAGGCAAATCTTCAGTAGGGATGGTGATATGCTGGGATAGAGAAAAGCATGTTTTCAGGCCTGCTTTTCATGCCTTTCCATCCCGTTTGCTTCTTAGTTCTGCTGCATACAGCTCAGTTGCTGCTTGTTCTTTGAGGGTGAGCAGTTATTATTATTATTAAGATATATTTCTGCTGTGTCATTCTTAATCTCTTTGAAAGCCCCTCAGTTCCCTGCTGAACTCCATTCTCTGCTGGTATGTTAGAATTTCAGTTCAGACCAGGAATGCACTCTTGTTGCATCTCTGTAAGTCATTCTCATATAACGCACTTGAGTTTACACCATGAAGTAGTCTCAGAGCTCATAAACTCAGATGAGACAATGGCTTCAGCTATTATGCTAAATCTTCCTTTCTGATGTTCTGCCAAACTCACTGTCTGGAAAATCACTGTGCTGTGACTAGATGAGGATACTAGGAAGAATGGCAAAATTATTAAATTAATTTGATCTAGTAGGGGACATTACAGGGAAGGACAACAGGTTTTGCAAAAGAAAATAGACTAAATGAAAGATGAAGGAAAAATCAGCACACTATTTAACAGGGGAAGTAAGAGTGACACAGAAGGATGAAGCCTCAAGGGCCCTTTTGTCTCAATACATTCTTTTTTCTCTTACTCTCCTTCCATAAAAAGGTTTAATTATGACCCAGTGCTTAAAGCAATTAATATTAACAGTTACATGCCAGGAAGACAAAGGTGACAGGAAAAAAGCAAGCTGAAGAACACATACCTATGTTACACAAAGTATAATGGGAAGGGGTTGAAATAAAAACCATCTCTTTGAGATATCCAGAAGAAAGGAAAGCCCAGGAGTAGTGGAATATTCAGTATTTTATGTCATCTCTAAAGCGACATAAGTGAAAACAGCCAGTGAGTAGCCCAGAAGGACATTCAGTTGGTATATGTTGTTTTATTCTGATTGAGAGGTATTTTTTATTTTAAAAGAGGGCATATATAATCAAGTGGGGCTGTGCATCTATAAATGTGTGGGATTTTTGACCTAGTGCAGGTGTACCTATGGTATGATTTTGCTACTTCGTTGGTAATATTATCTACCACCAGAAATCAAAAGATGGACCGTGAAACCACAGAAAAATGGAAAAAATTGTGAGGTGTGAGAAGTGATTTAAGAATAGAATCACAGAATCATGTATGTTGGAAGAGAACCTTAGGATCATTGAGTACAACTGTTCTACCTGACACTGCCAAATCCACTGCAAAATAATATGCGTGAGCAACACGTCTGCATGTCTTTACCTCCAGCGATAATTACTCAACCATTTCCCTAGGCAGCCTGTTGCCCTGCTTGAAACCCATTTGGTGAGAAACCTTCCCTAATATCCCATGTGGAATTGGGAGGTGCAAGAATCAAGCTTACAAGATAGCAGCTTTCCACGTTGTATGCAGCCTTACTGACAGCTGGAGTGAGGGAGGTTGCTAGTAAAACTGCAGGTAATACCTAAAGTTGAAGGGTCCCAGGATGGAGGGTGGTAGAGGGGCAGCATGGGACACCAGGGAGGATGAAAGCCAGCAAGTTGGAAACTGCCTTCAAAGAAGTTCAGTAGTCATTTCTACTCAACTGTTTTTCCCAGAAAGAGTTTTCTAGTCCCTGACTGTGACTAAAGAGCAGTTGCAGGATGGGTAGATCAAGCAGCTGGTGTAGCAGTTGGCTCACCAGAGGCGAGGACTGTAAAATAGTTACAGTTGTCTAGAAATAAGGCATTGTGTGTGAGCTTGTTCATGTACCTTGTTGATGCCTTTTTTTTCATCCCCCTTTGCTTCTTGTAATTACATATTGTTCATTAAACCAATACAGTCATGGTTGCGGGTGAGGAAAATCAGCTTGCTGCGCATAAGATAAATTTAATTTTCCCACATTTCTGGATAGAGCTTTTGTAGCAACTCCTTTAGATTTGAAACTGTTCTTGTCTGAACCTGACAAGGCAGACATGTTACGGACATCTGCAAAGCCTGTTCAGATTAATCCTACAGTAAATGGAGTAGCCAGCACCAAGCTTTTGTCTTTGAGGACTTGTTGAAGATAGGTGAGTTACAGAAGCAAAATGAAATCTATAGTTCTCCCCCTTCTTTTGAGGAAACTATTTATGATCAGTTGATCAAGCTAATCTAATTTTCTCTTTTGGTAGAGTAGCTGGTCCAGAAATAATCATTTGGTTTGGTGAGTCCATGTTCATAAACTCCAATGGTATTGCTTAATGCCTGCTGTTCTCACAGAAAAAACAGAAAATAGAGATTCAACTAGAGTATGCATCTTGAAAATAAGAAATTATACCCCCAAGGTTGTTATTAATGACATATTTTGAAAGCAAGAGTTGCAAGGGATTTGTGTTTGCTCTGGTCTATGAATTTACTTGATGGCACAGAGAATGGCTTTTGTGGGTACCCAGCATGGCCGAGATAAGAGAGCTTTCATAGTGATCTTGCTAAATAGATAGATCAGTAGGTGAAATGTGATGAAGGTGGAACAGAGGGTAAACTTTATAGGGAAGAATCAAAGGGACAAACACAAAGTGCAGAGCAACTGCCTCAGCAATAGTATAATGGGAAATGCTTTGGGACTTGTGGTGATCTATAACAGTAATAAAAGACACAGAGCCACACTGCTTCTGATAAAGTAAATGTTATTTTGAAATTTAGGAAAAAGAATGGCACATATGAGAACTGAAGGCTGTATTGCTCTCTCACAGCTGGTTGCATGGCTTTGTCATATGCAATTCCCACTGCAAAAGGAAAGATCAAAATTTTAAAGTAAGCTGAGGAAACATAATGGGATTGAATGGGCGGAACACAGAATAGTGGCAGCACTGTCCCCCTACACTTTTCCTTTGCCCTTTGAAAGCACTGTGTACTAGTCACAGTTGTATAATGGCTGATGGTATGGACAAGGTAAAAAGATCAAGCCATGATGGAATGGCACTATGATCACTGACTACCACATACATGTACTGCATATCTAAGTTTCAGGTGTTCAGAGAAAAGTATGAATATTTAAACAAAAAAAAACCAAAAAAACAACCAAACAACATCCAACCATGACCTGCGAGAAAAAGCTTCAGGAAAGGAGATTTTTAAAAATCTGTTTCTGTTAAGGAGCAAAGGCCAGTCATTCTTTGTACCCACTTACATCAAGGCAAGAATTAGAATTGTTTTGCAGGAAGGCAGATTTAAGCTGTTACTTGCAAAAATTATTCAATGAGGCTTGAATAATGTGAGGTGATTGTGGGGATTTTTTTACCACTGAAGATTTTTAGAAAGAGTTTAGAAAATATCTGTGGTGGTGATCTGCTTTGCTACATCCTGCCCCATATGATCTCTCACATCCCCTCAGGATTTATATTTATGTAATTTTCATTATTTCAATAGGAAAGTGGGAGCAGCTTCTTCACAGTACTTGAGACGATGAAGAGTATATTTCTACTATGTAGCAATTTTCAATAATATATTATTGCAGTTCATTTATATATATAGCCTTTGTAAAACATTTAGGATGTTCTGTTATTCAAATATCAGATCAAAACCATTCCAAAGTGACTTAGACAAAAACACTGTAAATCAAATTGAAGGACTATAAAATAATGTGGTAGTCAGTAAGTGAAGTTATCGTTAGCTGGGCATTTAGGAACTGCAGGAAGCAAACTTTAGTTGCTATTTTTACTGCACTTCTGAACACATTTGTGAATGTCTTAATAATGAAAAGAGTAATAATGTAATAGCAAGTTGAAAAGTTGCTCCAATAATAAGTTCAACTGAAAGAGACAGAAGTACTTGAGGCAGTAGTAATATAGAAACATAGACCATGTGTTTATCTGAATTACAATACTGAGTCAAGGCTCTTAACTGTGAAGTTAAAAAGATGAAGTGTTGCTAATAAACTGCAAATTGAAATCAAACTTAAAATCCTGCCAAAAAAGTATTTTCCCACCAAGTGCTGTATAGTTATTAATTATTTTCTGCATAAAACTGTTGGGCCTGGACTTTGAACTGCTGGTGTGCCACACAGGGCTTTCAGGTAAGCCCGAGAAGTAAGAGTTACGTCCTGGATTGTAGAGAAGATGATCTTGGGGAAGTGACTTCATTCAATCAATCTACTTGGTCTTGGGCCCTTTTTTCATTATGACCACCAGGAAGAATATGGAAGAGTTCCCATGATAAACTTATTTCATCCTACTGACATTTGGCAAAATGATTGATAATCAAAGAGGAACAGAAGTTCATTACTATGTTCACTGAAAGTGAAAGGCTCCTACTTGCATCATGCAGTTATGTACTAAACTTTCATGTAACAAAGATGAGTGCTGCCATTACATAGCAGAAATATTGTTACAATGTATTCTGGAAAACAAGAAGCATCCAGTACTTGGCCTTGTAGTGTTTATTAGAAGAATCTAACATTGGGTCCATAGGTTTGAGCTTTCTCATATTTTGTGTCTTTACAATTGCTGAGCTCAAAATCTTCAGCATTCTTACCCTATCAGTTGTTACCTACTTCAGTATTGTTCCATCTGCTCAAACTGGAGTGGTTTCAGTAGCCCAGATACATCTTAGGAATAGAATGGCACTTGTTCTGCAGGTGAACAGAGGAGAATCTTCACTGACTCCCATAAAAAAGCTGTTTGCCTTCAGCAAACACTCTGAATGGGGTGGCAGATTATGTCATGTATATTGGGATGCAAATACCAGTTTGTTTGTTTTTTAGCATGGTCATGCTGTAATTTCCTGCAGGCCAATATAAACAGGTAAACAAGACACAGATTAATAAATGGTTTCATCAAGTATCAGTAGGTGCAGAAACCTGTTTTTCAGCCTCCTCCATATAATCTACTGCTCTCTATACCCAGTAAGAGTAAATTCCATGTTTTTATTTAAAGAGACCAATATGCTTTATCCATTGGTAACTGGTTGGCAGCTAATTTTGTTTTGCCAGTCTTAGCTCATTATTAATTGCAACAGCAACATGCTGGCTTGTCCTCATCTTCTCAGCAGGTGATAACAGATTGAAAGTATATATTCTAAATGCACATGTGAACCTAAGATGCATCTGGCAGCAGTAATGATACTACGATTTTTCTTCTTTCCCTCGTCTTGCCACCAATAAACTATCACGATCATCATGCAATAAACTAATCATGTAATAAAGTCTTCTAAGTGCTTTCAAACAGCTTTTATTAAATGAAAGTAGACCTTCCATTGATTGAAAACTAGATTAAGGTTGAGAACAGAAAATACAGGTATGGAAATCAAAGTCTGGTAATCAACTATGTAGTTGAGTCCCTTGACTTTGCTACTCCATGTAAGATGTGGATCAAAATAAGCTGCATCAGAATTTTTACGGGTGTTTTGATCATCTAGCTAAATGCTCAGAATATGCAGCACAGACTAATATACAAATACATATACAATATGCAAATTCAAATACAAATCATAAAACATTAAATAAACTGCTACTCAAGATATTCCTGACCCGAAGAATTTAATTTCCCTTATTCTGATTTGGTGGATGCCATACAGAATACTAGAGCCTTGTGACAGTTTAGAATACTTATTTGCAGGTTGCCGTGCCAGTGAATCAGCTTTGCCCTTTTTAATGATTTGTTTGTGAAAATGTTGCAGAATCCTTATAGCTGAGTGCTTTTCTTAGTTATGTTTATCTCAGGTTTGCACATGTGTAACTCAAAAAGTATGCCTGTAGCTTCTGTATGCTTTTATATTCCAATATCCTAATGTAAATAACATTGCTGTTCCCAATGACTTTTTCTAATAAGATCAGAGCAATTGCATTTACAGAACCTGTCCCAAAGAGTTAATTTGATGCAACTCATTTCTTTTTAATGGAAATGTGATTTTTGGCTGTTTGTTGCACAGATTCTGTATTTGAGACCAGAACAGTGCAGTCAGTCAAAGTACCTGTTTCCATTTATTTAAGAGCTTTCCATATATTTGAGAGCTTTTTCCACACAAGTATAGCATATTTTTGAAAAAAACTTGGATATTGGCTTTTTTCCACAATTTTATCTGCATAGCAAGTTTAAGTTCAGTTTATTGTATGAGTTACGAGTTTCTTGTCTGAGTTATGAGAAGCAACTCTGAGGATGTGTGTTGTACCTGCATAATTGAAGAAAAATTGCTCTGAATAGCAATTTTAGTCATTTGCCCCTACAGATAAGACAGTTTAAAAGGTCGTTATTCTGTATGTTAGGGACTGTATGCTGAAAATATTGATGTTGTGATTATTTGATCCAAAATAAAAACAGGTGATTTATATGCATACTAATGGGACTTGTATTAATCCTTTCCATGGATTATATAAACTACTTCCAGAATTAAAAATAAAAAATTAAGCAGATGCTCATATTGTGGTTTACTAATACTTAGCTTTCACATTAATCTTTAGGATAGACTGTGCTCTTCTTTACATATATCTATGTCAGTAATATTACGTGTGACAAAACCTGGAAATAACTGTCTTCAGGGGAAGGGACTGTGGCAGCCTTGGACCAACATAACCAAGAGCATCTTTTCTAAGTATGAGGCTGTCCTATGTTACCACTGCACATCGGTCATCA
Organism: Turnix velox; assembly: GCA_013400935.1. NCBI lineage: Eukaryota > Metazoa > Chordata > Aves > Charadriiformes > Turnicidae > Turnix > Turnix velox. The sequence continues at coordinate 294,853 of VZTY01006836.1, read as the reverse complement.
TTAACACTGCAGACAGTTGATTGATGCAGCATCCAGCAGCATGAACCTCCAAAGAAATGCCTTGAAAAGACTCAGACAAGGAAGCCAGCCACACATCCTAATGCTTATACTTTAGAAATTTATTTCAGTGGGGACATCTGAGTCCCACAGCTGCTGTACATAGCCTTTTATGTAGCCACAGGTGTTGGCTTCAGTGCTGGAGCACAGAGTGGCAGCAAACAAAGGGGAGTATAGTCGATGCTGCCAGAGACCAGACATAGTGCCAATTTAATGCTGAATGTAAAACAAATACTTGTGCCAATTTGTTTCTAAATGCATTTTTAGTTAGAAAAATTAGCTTGTCTTTTGAGACCACTATCTATGTGTGGATGAATGTTCCAAGTTTTAATGCAGTATAAAGCAAGCTTTTTAAGGATCAAAATAAATAAACAAAATGTAGACTTGCAAATACCAAAACCTACTATCCTATTACCTGTTGTTTATGCTGTAGCTGTTGGAAAACTCATCAAAATCTATGAGACTAATTTAATTCTTCATAATCACTGGGTGTATTTTGTGGGACAGATTTATCCTTTATGTACTACAAATTACTTCTCTGGACTTTTAGCAGGAAGTAAAGGTTACTCAGCATTAGAGGATATCATGAAGTAAATTTTTGTTTGTATTCAAGGGCATTTCTGGAATTGAACATTTTTAATTCAGCTGATTGAGTTGTCACTTTATACAATCTTGTGTTTCTAGCATTATATCTACTGCTTTTGCAAATAATCAGTCCAATATGTTAAGATTTTCACTATTTTGATATGCATTTTGCCTGTAAATAAAAAGTATTTAGTCATTTCCCTCATTATAGCTGAATCATATTTGCATACATATTTATAAAAATAATTTGTCTTTACTCAGTTCCAGAAGTAGAGCTGGAAGTGTAGAGATCTTTTTAAAATGATTGACTACAGTACTACAAATGATATTTCTGTCTCTGCATAGGGAATTTCCTGCACTACTGTTTACAGATAATAGCTTTAACACCCGTTTCTGTTACCAGAACTGTTGTGAATGTTTGATGCATTTAGCATTTTGCAATTGGAAAAAGAGTTACCAAAGGGTCCTTCAATTTGAAGGACTCAAAATCCCTTTTTTGTACTGCTACCTTGGTGGGGTTTAATATTAATGCACACCTGGATGCTATGGGTAGTTTTCCTGTGTGCAAGGGATGTATTTTTTTGTTCCAGTTGAGTCAACCTGCAAATGGCAAAGAGAACATTTAATGTAATTTTGAATGTCTGGGCATAATAAACGATGAAAGTTTCATGAAAGAGAAGAGCTGTGAATGCGAAACTCCTGTTGCTAGTCTAGATCCTTGTAACAAAAACATGGTTTATGTTACTGCATCACTGGAAAATAAAGCTAACAAAAGTTCTAGAAGTAAGGACTTGTGTCCTAGATCTTTCCTCTCCTAACAGAATGCCCAATCAAGATGGAATTGTTGTTACTCTGTAAGGTCCATATGGACACTTTTATTTAATAAGAGATATTGGAGCTAATTTTTATTTCTAGAGAGTTCAGAGTAAGAAAACTAAATAACAAATGGCAGATGTAGGTATACATTACAAAAACCAGATAGTACTAAAGAAATCTTGAATGCATTAACATAATGTGCAACTTTTTTAAAGTGAGCTATAAAGAAGTTCCTCATAACAGAGAAATGTGTTTGGGAATGCTTGTTATAAAATGGTTTGATTTGTATGAATGAAATCAAGTGGAAAGGAAGCAGTTACTTTGTTAATAAACTTGATAAATGCAAGGCATTAAAATATGGCTGAATCCAAATATATTCCTCCTGTAAAAAACAAAGTGTTGTCTTTTATTTAATGAAATCAAGGTAGTTTCAAATAGGTCTAATTTACTCAAAATGCTCTTGAGATAATTTTAACTACTGGTAGTGAAATAAGGCTGCTTTGCCACAGAGATTATCAGTACAAAACAGACCATGAACCTGATCCAATAGGACAAGGAGATCTCTTGAAGTCCCTTCGAATCCTGACATTCTGTAATTCTGTGAAACATGACCTACGAGTAATATTTTTGAGGATCTTGTTTTGTTTGTGTTGATGCTGTGGATGGCTTTTTGTCATACTGTGTATGTGTAGAATAATATTTGTATTGGTATATGCCTAATAATAATTCTGTCTCCTACCTTTGGATGCAAAGAAGTTGAGATCATTCAAATTTTCATGTCTCAGAAATTCAGATTCTATCACTGAAAAACCTTCTAGCAGTAATTTTAGATTATATTTTCTTTTGTCCATTTAATTTGTTTTCATTCTTATTAATCATTATTTTAAAGTGAAACTTACTTTACTTGCACATTATTTGAGAAACTGTGTGCATCCCATTGCCTTCTGTTTTTATGTCTGCCATTCACAGTTGTCACAGAATAAGGCTTTTAGCTTGAAAAAAATCTGAGGAACGTGTAACGTGACTTACAATTAGTCACAGGATGTGACTGCAGATGCCATGGAGGAAAAAGTGCTGTTTGGTTTCCAGGGTGAGCAAATAGTTATCAATATATTTTAATGCATCATCACTCCAGTTTGAATAAAAGACCTGAGAAATTCTAGATCACTTTAGAACGGGAAAAAATTCAAGTTTTGATTTATTTACTTATTGCCATTGAAAATGTGTATGGACTTCACACATGCTTATCACCAAACAGCAAAAAGAGGGGTTCACCAAGTGCATTATCTTGTGTCCTCACACGCACTTCTAAGCTACCAGACAGGAGTAATAGTAGGAAATGCATAGAGGTGCAGTATTTAGTCTGCACCAAGAGTTGAATTCACAAGCAGACGAAATGGCAGATTACATAATTTTTTCTCTCTCAAGTCCAGCACGTTGTGGTGGCCACTGCACAGCTGCTGGCCTGGGCGCCATCCAAGCAGACACAGTCACAATTGTCCCTTTTCATCTGGGTCATTCTGAATTCTCTCACCAGGAAATGGAACACAAGCAGAAAAGTTTTAAAAACATCCCAGACATGAATCAACAAAAACCCCGAACATCTGCTCATCAAAGCTCATCAGAAAACAGTGTATTTTATTTACACTACTCTTGTGGATGTGCTGAGAATGCCTAATGAGGTTAGAGATCATTGGAAAATGTTGCTGGTGTGAGGAGTCTATTTCGCTTTCCAGATCATGGTCCCATCTACTCAAAATAGGTAAAATACAATGTATCATATTCACAGCCTCTGCAATTTTGTTATTTGTTTTAATGTAATATGATGTAGTTTATTAAATCCACAGTTTACATCAGATCCAAGCTGGACAAAAGAGGGCACAAGACACTGGGAAGTACAGTTAATATAAGTGAATTCAGCAGAGGAGTGAGAAATGTCTTCATGTATAAGGAAATGTGGGCTTCAGTCCTCAGACAGAGCAGCTCTTCCTAACCTACTGCCAGGAAAACAGGCCACTGTGTTTCAATGTCTAGCACTGCATAGTTTCTGTAATCCACAGGATAGAGCCCATATCCTATCGTCATGTAATTCCGGCTTTGTGAGAACAAGAGCTCAGATACTATCCCTTCTTTATGTGCAGAGAAGTGCTTTGCTCGAGGGTGGATACTAGGTTACCTGAGCTATTTCAATTATTTCAGACAATGGTTCACCTCAGCTACACTGAGGAAATGTTGATTGTGGTGGCTGTGACCTTGTCCTTGCAGATGCACTCGTGCCTCTCTGTGAATGTCAGAAGGGTAAAAAAAATCTGCTTTTGTAGGAATAATGTTTGTTGGGGAGTGAAGGAAGTATTTTAATGATACTTGCCAACCAATTCCTGTCTTTTCTGGCTTTTTTCAAAGCACCACATAGTATTTCATGGAATTATACAGTTATACAATCATAGAGTGGTTTTGATTGACAGGGACCTTAAAGATTGTCTAGTTACAGCCTCCCTGTCATGGACAGAAACATCTTCCACTAGACCAGGTTGTTCAAAGACCCATCCAGCCCAGCCCTGAACACCTCCAGGGATGGGGCATCCACAGCTTCTCTGGGCAAAAATCTTCATCTTTTTTCAGGGCCTCCTTTAGGTGCTGTAAGAATGCTACAGGATCTCGCTGGAGCCTTCTCTTCTCCAGGCTGAATAAGCTGCCTTCAGAGGAGAGGTACTCCAGCCTTATAATCCTCTTCATGGCTATCCTTGGGACTCAACCCAACAGGTCCATGTCCTTCTTATTTTGGGGGCTCCGTGGTTTGCCTAGGAGCTCCTTGTTCAGGTCTCCTGATATTTTTACCTGACTTCCTTTTTATTAGGATGCATAGCTTCTCATCTTGGAGGAGGTGATTCTTCAATATTAACCAGCTTTCTTGGGCCCCTCTTCCCCCTCTATCCCATGTTACTATACAAAGCAGATCACTGAAAAGGTCCTTATCTGCTCTGCTGAAAGCCAGAATACTGAGCTTGCTGTGAGATCCCCTTTCTGCCCTAAGGATCTTGAATTCCACATTTTCTGTTCACTGAAGCCAAGGCTGACCTTGAGGTTCACATTACCCACAGGTTCTTATTGGCAAGAATATGGTCCAGTATGGCATCTCTCCTTGCTGTCTCTTCTATCATTTTGAAGAGGAATTTACTATCAGAGCATTCAAGGAATATCCTGGATTGCTCATGCCCTGCTGTGTTGTCCCTCCAAGAGATACCAAAGTGGTTGAAGTTCCTCATAAGGATGAAGAGTTAGGAGTGTGAGGCTGCTCCTGTCTGTCTACAGAGGGCCTCTTTTACTTGATCTTCCTGGTCAAGTAGTTTGTAGCAGAACCCCACCATAATGTCACCTGTCCCTGCCCTCCCATAGTCCTAACCTGTAAAATACCTGAGGAGCCCATATCCTTCCACTTCAACATTTCAGTCACGGGAATCATCTCACTGTATCTCCCTGATGCCAATAGTATCAAAACCCTTTGAGCTTGTGTTTATTCCTCTTTCTAGAAGTTAAGTTGGCCCCCCCAGTGAAGCTGGCTTAGTGGCTGGAGTGGTTGGAATTTCTGTGTTCTGCACTCCAGTTACTCTCCTGGTGACCTGTGATCCTTCTCCAATCTCTGTTTATCTATTGGTGGCATTGGCATCAAACTGCTAGCAATGTGCCCTGGTAACTCTAGTATATGGCGCTCACGCTTCCTAAGTTTTCTCTGTATTCAAAGGAAAGTATCTTGTTTAGTGCTTTTAAAGGAAGCCAGCATAGAAGCCTGGTCACTCACTTGAAGAGTCAACTTGGAGATTTTGCAGTTCTTTGAGTAAATTCCAGAGGAAGCAATACTTTTATAGTGTTGGCTTAGAGAAAGAGGACAACAAGCATTGATGAATGAGCAGCTGTAAGTCACATAAGGAGTAATTAATTTTTGCAAGTGCGGAAAAGAATTTTATTCTGCTTGTCTGCTGTGTAGCTACAAAATACTGCTGTCGATGCCAAAAAGGATAAACACCTGCTAAAAGAACTGTGGAGAGGATTATCTCTCTTTCTTACATACACACTTATGAAATACGTACTACATATTGGCCCACCTTCAGTTTTTTTCTCTTTCTCTCAGCATTTTTCTAGCCATTGAATCAATTGTTCACCCTCTCTGCCTGACCTGTGAAAAAGACATCTGCTATGCAGAGAGGCTGAATATCAGCATATGACATGCTTCACTTGCCTTGTGCCAACCTTCTGGAGAGAACGCTTGTTTGTTTTTTAACTGATCCCCTTTTGATCTCTGTTACCTGGTCTTGTCATTGAAATGCGGGGCTGGTGTTGTCTCCTGCTCCTTATCCCTCCTCACCAGGCTGGAAAGAGCTGCTTGCTGATTTCTCTCCACCTGTGCTGCTTTTGTGATGCTCTGCCAGCAATTCTAATGTTCCCTTGCCAGTTTTTAAATATTTTGCCGAGTAGAGAGAATTAATAACAAGATCCGAATCATCTCTAAAGTAACCCAAATGCCCCTGTGTCCTATTCCTCCAATATTATGTCATTTTTCAGGTCCTGTCAGGATAATATAAAGAATCTCTTATACCTCCACAGCTGCAAGTGTGTTATGGTGAGCCCATTTATTCAGGCTACCCATTTTCCTTTGTGGCTCTAAAAATTTAAAAACCTTTAGGCCAGATTTTACGGTCCATGTCATGCTGCTCAGCTGGTGCAAAGTAGATGGATTTCAGCCAAAGCTGGCAAGTAGCCACAGCCATCCCCTTATGCCCGTGGAGGCAGCCAGGAAAGGACAGCATGGTTCGTGTCCTTGTTGGACCCTCTGCAGTGTGACACATGAGGGAACCCAGCCCCAGGACCCTGAGTCCCTAGGAGGGTAGCCCTGGGCTGTGCTAAGCCCTGTGTCTTCATGAGGACATCACTGTTGTTGGCCTCCACTGCAGATGTACACGTGTAAAGCAGAACTTTTGTGTTTTAGGCTGAAAAACAAAAGATTTAAAAGAATTTAAGGTTTTGAGTGGAGGTTAAACCAATAGGGAGAATCTACTAAACTTGAATAATAATAGTATCTGCAATATACATGCCTACTCTGACTTCAGCAGCACTTTCCCACTGTGGTGTGGGCTGAACTTCCTTGATTCTCTTTCTATCATGTTGTTTCATCACTTTTGCAATCAGAATCAAATATCTTAAAGCATCAAGACAACCTGTCAAAAGTGAGAATTAAAAGGTACTTTGGGATGGCCGTACTCAGTTCAAGAAATGCTGCCAAGCATTCCTTTTAGATTTAAAAAAAAGGAAACTTTTCTTTCATGAGGAAAACCCAGCCTCTTGTCTTTCAATAGGAAGACTTGGCCTCTTGTTGCCAGAGGGCTCTTCAAGCTGTGTGATGGTGTGTAGGGCTGAGTCAGAGGAGTGAATCTTGCTCCAGTAAGCTGTGGTGGGCATTTCTGCTCCTGACACCTTTCATTCCTGTTGTGGCTGCTGGTGGTTTCCTTTAGCTGGGTGTCATGCTTTCCTCCCCCGATGCTCTGGGCAACATCTGCACAGCCACAGGCATGACCTGCTAAACTCTGAGCTTCTCCCTTCCCTCTTCTTCTGTCTCTCACATGTCAGTCATATGATTTACTTCCTATTCAAATGGCATCCTTGCTTATCTCCAGCTCTCTTCAGTGATTTGGTTTTCCCCTGAGCATGAAGCCTTTGAGGCACAGTTATGCAGCTCTTTGTTTCTAATTCTGCAGTCTATGTATTCTGCCTGCTGCTTGGAAAGAAAGACAGCACTAACTGCCTGCAAGGGCATCCCTAAATATCAATGTGGAGATTCCGAGACAGCTTGTACTGTTATTATTGTGATAAAAGGCAGAACTCTTTATGTAAATGTAAACATGCTCTAATACTTTGATATTCCCTTCTCAGTGGCCCTCTTTGCCCTTGAGCATGTGAGTTACACATACATACTACATCATATTCCCATTTACCATGTATTTTCCAGGACCATCTTCTATCTGTTTCACTGTTAATACCTTAATATGTCAAATTAATATTCCTGAAAGAGCTGCCTAATACAAGGCACTAAATTTCTTTTGGTTTCTGTTCCATTTGTAGTACCGAGAACTAAAGGTCTAAAAGTTATCTGGTATGTACAGAAAAAAAAACAGTCTCTGGCACAGACTGGAGTTATAAAATTTGACCTACTTAACAAAAAAATCCTATTAGATGGATTTACACATGGGTCCCTGAGATCAGACTGTTCAATATGAAAAACAGGACCTGAAGACTTTATTGGGACCTGAAGCCTTAAAGCTGTTTAATGCTGTCAGGAATTTTTTCCAGGTTATTTTCTTTGCTTCTTTCAAATTCTGGTGCTGAAAACAGTGCAAAATGCCAGCTGGTCCATACAGAACTTAGAGTCTGGAATGTCACCATGATCAACCACTAAATCTGTTTCTCTGCAGTTTGATAAATAGACAGGTTGTCAACAAAAACCAAACAAACAAACAAAACCCCACACCAAAAACCCCAAAAACCCCAACAACAACAAAAAAAACCCAAAAGCCAAGCAAACAAAAAAGCACAAGTTACAGAATCACAGAATGACCCGGGTTGGAAGGGACCTCAAGGATCATGTAACTCCAACCCCCCTGTCTAGCAGGGCCACCT